>KZ302121.1:0-48454 GCA_002554575.1 Amanita thiersii Skay4041 | reverse complement strand
CCCCCCCTCCTCTCCATCATATCACTGTCCAACGCTAATCAATTCCCCCATCTAAGCAATCGGCTCTCACCACCTCGAATACGGCTTTCCCTCTACACACTCCACCAACAGCATCTCTATCGCCCTCTTTCTCTTTGCCCTCATCCACCAACTCGCCTTTCCCCCATCTGATCCAGCAGCATCACCACTAGCACCACCACCAGAACCCTCAATCTCACCAACAACATTCACACGACTCACCTTTCTCCTCCTTTTCTACGCCTTTTCCATTGTTTTTGGAAGACTCTACACTGCGATGCACACATTCACAGACTGCGTCATGGGCATTACTCTTGGCACGCTCATCTGGTGGGTCGAATCCGACTGGAAAGGGATACCCTACCTCCTTCCCATCCAGACCTCCTCCTTCGCCCCCTCTACTCTACTCCACCACCTCTGTTCCTGGTTGAACATTGGCACGCTCTTGCCTACAGACGGCGGCAGCCGACTCATCCACATCGGGCACGGACTCAACCTGGGCAACGTCGTGCTCGAGTGGGTGAATCACGCCGGGTGGGAAGTCCCACTGATACTCATCCCACTCTGTCTACTCGCTGTGAACCAACACCCACAGCCGGTGGATGATTGTCCGTGCTTTGAGGATGCGATTGCGTTTGGGAGTGTCTTGCTTGGGTTTTTGGTTGGGCGATGGGGGATGGTGAGGTGGGGTGGACGAGGTCCGGATGGGAGGACGGGGATGATGCCTGGGAGTGGGTGGGTTTGGGTGGGTGGGGAGGAGGAGGTATGGGTGGGTGTTGAACGTGGGTGGGAAGATGTGGTTATGTGGTGGAGCGTTGCGGTGTTGAAGATGGTCGTCGGTGCGTTTGTTTTTTTTTTTTTTTTTTTTTTTTTTTTTTTTTTCCCCCTTGCCATCTTTCTCAACGCATATATACAACCACAAAAAAAGGTATCATTGTCATCTTTTCCTGGCGCATCCTCGCCAAGTCGTTGATGCATCTTATCCTCCCGCCTACCTACCGACTGCTCTCACGCGTGTTCAAGTTGCCTCATCGACGATTTTATACGCCTGCGACGGAGTATAATCGGGTTCCGAGTGAGTTTTTGGGGTTTGGAGCGGAGGGGGCGGGGTTGAGGACTGTGCCGAGTGTGATTGATTTGCCGGGTACGGTGATGATGGGGAGTGGTGGTGAGGGGGAGAGTAGGAGGAGTGGGAGGGGGGGAGAGGTGAAGATGCGTGGGACTGGGACTGGGACGGGTGTGGGGATGGGTGTTGGGGTGGGGGAGAGGGATGGATGGCAGAAGGAGAAGGATAGGGAGATGGAGATGGATGAGAGGAAGGAGGATAAGGATGGGCAGCCGATTAGGCATTATGATGCTGATGGTGAGTGTGTCGTTTGAATCAAAATGACTGGGTTTTTTTTCTTTTCTGACGAATGTTTTTTTGTTTTGTTTTCTTTGCGTTGAACAGTGTTGACGAAATTGGTTGTGTATTCTGGGATTGCGGTGTTGGTGGTTGAGATGATGCCTGCGTTGTATGATGTTATTGGCTGGGGGGTACGGTCGACGCCTGTGTGAGGGGGGTGTGGGGAAGGGCGGGGCCGCAAAAAACGTATGGGGATTGGACTGGGGACTGGGGAGGACTGTTGATGGTTGTTTTTGGAACGTGGTATGGAATGGTGGTTGGGGGATTTTTTTTACAGTAATGGGAGACAAAAAACCCCTAATTTAATCAACTATTTCAGAGTTTATACGTGTATCCATCAGTGGAAGTCCAAGCCCAAAAACGCGTCTTGAAACAAGTTATAAACAGTATATTATTCGCGTAGTTTGGTAGTAGTTTGGTGTGCATCTCAATACCCTCCCCCCCCCCCTCTCTCTCTCTCTTTCTCTTCGCTACTTTTATATTTGTTAAATCAGGGCCTAGTAAGATAAGGCCCGGGAGGTTTACACGTAGTACACGCTAACGACGTGCATGCTATCGGTTACCTTGTTGGTTCGGTTTCTATCATTCCTCTCCTAGTCCTTCCATGTCGTCTCCACTATTTCGGTCAGTAAAAAAAAATACATCATCCCCTTTCCCTTCCCCAGCGCAAAAACTGTAAAAAGGGGACGGTATCAAGAATATGCACTATCATAGTTCTATTCGGTTACACATTAAGTTCACATCTACATATTACACACACTTATACAATCTCGAACAAGGTAACGTTATAACACAACAAAATACGGAAAAGAAAAAGATAACCGATACAATGACAGACATGGACACGGGCGGATGCAGATAGATATACGCATGCAACCGTCAGCCCCCACCCCCTTTGGTCCTTGAGTTTTAATATCATATCCTTGACTCTTTTTTTTTTTAGGTCCATAGAGACGAAAAAAGAGATGTAGAAATAGCAGGAAGGGAAAAGGAACCAAAGCGCGGCACCGAACTTTTCCCCTAATTCTGCATCTGGACAAATTTCGTCCACCAGCCCATCAGTCCACGCCATGTGAATATGAAAAAAAAACGAAGGACGTATATGTGTTGTGGAAAGATCAAGTCCAATGGAAAGATATGAAGGGCAAGAGTGGGAATGAGAGGGTGATTAATCAAACAAGTTCGGAACTAATGGATGCCCCAAAAAAAAAAAGACAGGAACGACCAAATGAAGGACAGGTATGTTTTTGGGTGCCTTTTTCTTTTTTTAGAGGAAACAAAAAAAAAGTGCACCCGTCATGACATGGTGAGCGAGTGAAATGAAAAGGAGGGGAAAAAAAAGGGAGCGACAAGGTCAAGAAGGGAAGGGCTGAAAAACCCAAAAGTCCGCACACCGAATTAACGGTGGTGATGGTGGGAGGGAGGGAGGAAGGAGACCCAACAACTTCTACCGAGGCAACCCAGGACTGTTCGGGCCTTTCATACTGGACATGCTTGAAATACGATTTCCGATTTGCTGCTGCGCAGAGCCCAATACAGACTCGTTCAGTCTCCCATCCTTGTATAGCGTCATGCTTCTAGCCTGTTCCCGAATATGGAGAATAACGCGACTAGTGAGAACGGAGTGGAGTACTCGTTCTAATCTGTAATATGGAGGTCATCAGTGGTTTAGAAAGGCGTTCAAGAGATGGAGCTAGAAGCTGGTTGTGGAGGCAGTCGAGTATAAAAGTGGGGTAGCGCTTACGTTAACAAGAGGGGAAGGAAGTCAATCTGTCGGGAAAATCATGAGGATATAATCATGACCAAACCAAGGGTGTGGGAAATGGAAAAAGTACTACGCACCGTGGAATGCAAGATAATGGCTACGTTTATCACTGATATCCCTACAGTACCATTGCCGCTTTGATCAGTAACACGCTCGGCTTTACCAGAAACAGAACTTGATGATACCCACCAGAGAGATAAACATAGTATGAGATTCCTAGAAGGCGAACGTGGGTTGCCAGTTGTCAAGCAGAAAAGGGGGGGAGGAAAAAGGAAAAGCACATACCATCGCGGTAAACCACTCTGGCCAGCTTGGAATCACCACCCTGCTTGTCTGTATGCGCATCATTATCAGTTCCACGAGGACAGGGGCACGAATGGGAGAAAATACGTACATGCTGCCAAACCTCGGATGACCATAAGGAACAGGATTCCTACGGGGTTGAATTGTTAATTAGCAATCCGTTATCAGGAACAAGGAACACATTTAGTTAGTGATGGGGAACCGAACTTGACATTCACCTGTCTCATACACCATGAGAAGGATGTAGCAAACAGAGAGGATCGGGTTGGCCCCAGTTACGAAACAGCCAACGGTGCCAGGGATAGGGAGTGGTGTAACTGATAAAAGAAATGTGTTTGAATAAAGAGTGAACAGTGGATGAAGGAACGTACATGTTAAAGAGTTGAGAAACACGTTCAGTAGAATGAATACTGGAACGAAGCATCCACAAAAGAAAATCGGAAGTATGACCGATAGTCGCCAGTCCTTTCCCCAGAGTGCCCACGTTCGAATGGTCAGAATGACTTTTTCATCACATCAGTCAATGAAACACATTCTTTCAGCTACTGGACTCACCTTCTGCCAGAATGACACTAGACAAAAACATCCCTAAACATCAACATGTCAGCGACCAAAAGTATGATGACCACGCTTGTGACTTGCATGCGGAGATTTTATAAGTTAGGTCGCAAGTGAGTGCGTGAATACCTGGCGCAAATTGATCTGGAATGCCGTTGGTCAGATATCACGATGCAAGAGATAGAAGGAACGTACGGTATAGTGCAATCGGAACGTCTATGAATGGTAGATATCGAGTGAGTATGAACAGGACTTTTGTCCAATTCCATGACGAGCCCCATATCAACGACACTTCTATTTCAAAGGTGAGGAAGTAGTCCAGTGCCTGATTCAGTTCAATTTAGTATAAGATGTTGTCGAAGAGGTGCAGGTCATGTACCAATATGGTTGCGGCGGCAACTGAGGTCAGCAGCCAAGGGTTAGCCCTTATTTGGTGATGTCAACGCGATATTTGCTTACGATGGACGTTCTAGACGATGGAATGGGTTCAGGGCTCGGCATTAGAAACTGTTTGACTGACGTACATTAACGATCCGCGTATGTTGCAGCGCGGCAATGATGCGCGCGAATTGTGCCGAGGACTCCATCTCGCAAGTAGAAAAGCCGAGGCTAATATGCTACACAGAGTAACTCGGAGCGAGAGGGATGGAGAAGACGATCGCTGGTAGTCAGTCAAGTCCCACCAAATCAGGAGCACCTTCCAGCCCTTTTTCAAGGGAGATGGGGAATCCTTAAGTAGGGAGTCTTGGATCAAGGAGGCAGGCCGCACAATCTCAAGGATGCATCTCCATTAAATTGAAGCTGTCGTGTGTGCCGCGTTGGTTTTTTTACAATGTTGGCGTGGGGCAGACATACACAAATCCAATGGCCGAACTAAAGCCGAAGCATCATATTTATGGAATCGAGAAGACGAAATATGAGTCCCTTGATTGAGGCATTGCTTTGACATGTGAACTCAGGGACTTCATTTTCGTGATATAGTACCTGTTAAAAGTGTCTAGACCGCTGGGATGATCAATATGACTGGTAATTGTAAGTGTTGTATCTGTGCGTGTATAGTCACATATCAACGTTACCTAGTTGCAATCTAACTGTTGGTCAGCACAAGCAATGGCTACAACAGCTATCAGGGATAAGACTGTCCACCAACCAAAAGTATGTTGTACCAGCGACATTTGGCAGCTCTAGATTGTTGAACACGGTAGATTTCCCACGTCAAAAGAACCATCACTGATAAAAAAAATGGCTGTGGTATATATGCTCATGTGTCTGGGCACTAGATGTTGAATTGTACAGGAGAGGACGAAAAGAACATATTGGACGTTTGGTGCCTGCCTTACTTGAGCCTTCCGGTGCTGTGATTGCGCGGTGAAAACGTGTCAGTCCACGAAGCAAGAAAGGCTAGCCAATAGTGGGCATAGTAATGGTCTAGAATGCAGAGTGTGATGGATGGGTGGAAAAAAGTTGAATGAAGTCAGGCATATTCTGATAAGGTGGAACTGGGTTGGTTCCGTTAATCTTACAGTGCTCCGATCAACAAGGTGCAGATCACCGGAAAAAAGTGCATTAGAGCTGGTAAGGGTGTTCATGAGCGCAGGAAGATAGGCGACTACCCTGCTGGAGTACTCGAGGCAAGCGCAGGACAATAGCAATATGAGGTAAAAGTACAATGCAGGCGTGTGAAATGTGGTAGGGACAAGGACAATGAGAGTGCGAGCATAATAAACGTAAACAAAAGCATTGTCCCGAAATGGAAATTCTAAATTTGTCGAGTCTTTTGTCCTTCCCGCCGCCACAATGAGTTCTTTGTATTTTAAAAGCTCGCCTCTCGAGTTCCCCCTCCACTTCGTCTCTTTTTCCATCTGCGAGTCACTCAGACGCTCAACGATTGTATCTGAATATCACTTACTAACGATTCAATCATGACTAGCTGTAAGTGTGTCAGTCCTCCATCAAATCATCACCTGTCCTGACTTGTCTTCCAGTATTCTCACGCGATGCACTCAAACGCCCACCCAAGCGCCGCTGCGGGTCATCGAGTGTTTCTCGACGCAGCAGGCTGCCTTTACAAATAATACTGGAGGAGGATGAACCCCATAGTTCAACTTCCTCAAGTTCATCTTCTCCAACTCGGTCCGAGAGGCAACGATACCCATCTACGTCTATTTCTAACGTCAAGGGTTCTCATGAGAACGTCCATTGCGACAATGACCTTCAATTTGATAACCTACTCTTTTCGCCACGATTAACGTCACAACCAATAGTCACATCCCCCAGAAGCTCTTACTGCCAACCTCGCTCCGCCTCGGCATCACCTACACCTTCAGCTTCTTCCACTACATCTTCAGGCTCTCCTTTGACGCCATGCTCTTCTGATGACGAGTTCTTTGCGTGTGAGACAAACCTTCGACCTGTCTCTATCAAACCACTTGTTATCAACAAGACTAGAATGATGCCAACGTTATGCAAGAGCACTTCCTCCTTCTTCGAGTCTGATTCAGACGAAGAATCAGATTCTGAGTGGTATACACGTGAATTTTCAAAAATCATCACCCTTTCCTCTCCCATTCCTCCTTCGTTTCCGACGCAACAACCTTCTAGGCCCGAGTCTATGTCTCTTGAGTCGTTAATGCAGGATATTACTTCTCAACCAGAGCCTTCTAGCCCACCACCCCCGCCACCTCCACCAAAACGCCCTCTCTCCCATACTCATAAACGAAGCCGAAGTGCCCCAAAAGAAGTTCCCCCGCCAGTTCCTCCTCTCCCAGATCAATTCCGTCCTCTCTCCAGCTCTTCCATCTCAGAAGGCACCAAAACAACCTCGAACAAAGTCCGCCCTCGCTCCCTTTGTCTGCGGCGTCCACCTCCGAGGACGAGCATCCCGTCTGACTGTGTGCTGGACGATATTCTAAACGAGGAGGAAGATGGTTCTTGGTCCTCGGCTTTTGACCTCTCCATTTACGAACAACCTTCTCCGGCGCCTTCGCCTGCCTTTATCTCCCAGAATTTGGCTGCTCCCGTCGCTTTCAATAGCCCTGCTAGCATGTACTCACAGAATTCTGCGCTTCCCATCATCTCTGTCGAGGATGTAGAGGAACATGGAGAGATTGAATTCGTGGTTGATGACATCACTTTCAGTTTGGATATGAATATGCCCATGCGCCTTCCGTTGTCGCTTCCGGACTCTCCGATTGATTTGGAGACGGATATTGCCAATGGATTGGCAGAATTGAGAAGTCGCCAGCAGCAAGAAGAACTGCTTCTTACTCCTAGCGCGATTGTACCTCCTATGATCGCTGTCTCTGAGGTCGATGTGAAACACGAGGAAGTAACTGAAAAGGAAGAGGCAGAAGAAGGCCAGGTCATCACCATCCCCGCAATGTCTCTCTGGGAACCAGCAATGTCGGTGCCCACATCTCCGCTTCCCATCTCTCCTGCAACCGATGCCAGCTTCGAGTCATACCAGTCTCGCCATGATCCTGACGACGACGTTTATCTCTCGTCTGAACCGGTCTCAGCCACTGGTTCTACAAGGCCTGTCCTTCGCTCCAAGTGGAGCAGCTCTACCCTTGCCTCACTACGCGAAGAGCACGCTGCCAGGAGCCCCCGAGGACCTACATCATTCCTTGCAGCTAACAAGCTTAGACTGTATTTCGGTGGTGGCTCCTCTCCGCTTTCCAAGTATAAGCAACAGCAGCTAGCATCTTCGGGTCATCAGAAGAAGGAGCACAAGAGGAGCGGGTCTGCCGCTGCGATTGCGGCTGCCAAGGCTGCTGTTGCACGTGCAGCAGGAGGAGCAGTGTACCCGTACTCTCCAACAAGTTCGCCCTCCAAGAAGTCATCAGCGGTAAAGAAGGCCCAACGTCAAGTCGTCGTCGTCCCACCCCAGTCTCCCCAATTCCCATCCTTCTCTCCCCCCGTGTCGCCCGTATCTCCTGGATTTGCACATGCAAACCCAAAGAAAGGATGGAATGGACGCGCATCGGAAGTCATGGTTATCGGCTATGGCTTTTCAAGAGTTGGACAAGAACGAGAACGGGTGTTGCGCCGCCGAGGAAGTCTGACGCCGACTGTGAGTGATGCAGGGAGCGAGCAAAGCACGGCATCAAGCCTCGAAAGTCCTGCGAGACTGAGGAGGAAACCGATCCCGGTCGAGATGTTCTTGAGGAATACTTCTGCCGGGTCGGCTTGATTTCTTTCCTTTTGCTTTTCTTTTTCACTCCACTCTTCTGTTCGCAACATTTTGTTCTGGATGCTATATTCATGGATCCTGAATTAGGGAATCCTCACTCGCTCCTTCTTTTGTGTTCTCGTTTCTTTTTGTCGTATGTTTCTCTTCCTGTCGTTCATACTCTTTTTTAGTCGTTCTACACTCTATTTTCTTTTGTTCCAACTTATCCCATCATAATGCATACGCACATACTTTGGTCTTTCTCGTTGCTTCATTTTGGGCACACGACGTAATACTAATAATCCCCCTCATCCTCATCAAACAACGGACATTCATCGGGTTTATACATATACTTAACTTATGTATCAAGTAGAGTCTGATCTTTGCTTCGCTTTTTACTAGCTAGGTCTTTCTAGAAATGAATGAAAAGTTATAGTATATAGGTACCTTAGTTTGCCATATAGGAGTAATTTTGCTTGTGCTTGTGAGAGGGTCTGACATCAACAAAACTGCCAGACAATGATATTTGATGATATACTCCCATTATTTAAATATATTCCATAATAAACCCTACAGTATTTAGAGTGTCATTGAATATAAGATTGTAGAATTTAAATAAACCACTGTTTATTTTATGGAGAATATAATAGTATATCATGCAAAATCATTGCACATAATTGATCCTTATGATTATTGCTCTCTCATATTTGTAACAATAAATATCTTTATCTATTTCAAGTCCAGAGTACATACAATGCATTGGCTATCTACACATGCAAGAGACTCAGACTCACTGCTCAGTGTTGTTATGGACTAGACCACTACTTAATAACTGTTCTACTACTCAAGTGTTGACTTAGGTCAAACTTTTGAGAAGAAAAAGATGATTTGAGTTGTTTAATATTGCAACCAGCAGTGGTGGAAACAATAAAAGAGCTAAGGAGGTGTGGCTAGTTACAATCGAGTCTTATATACTACCCTGTTGGATGTTTATCTGCCAAACAATTATCTAATAAATGTGTGGCTGAGTTATCCAAATATTTGGTTTGAGACTGATGAGCCTGAGAAGACTGAGATGCCTGGAAAAGGGAAAAAGAAAAGAAAAGAAAAGAAAAAGAAAAAGAAAAAGAAAAAGAAAAAAAAAGGAAAGGGAAATAAGATAAGCATGAAGAAGATTAGATGGAGCACTTAAATGATTAGATGACTAGAGATAAGATAAGATAAAGAGAAAAAAGGGGAAGAAAGAGAAAAGGTTGTAACAAGTGTCAAGAGGATGACAACAGCAACACACAGCAGCTAGTTAAGTAAGACTTCACTTACAATCTAGAGCAGTGTATTGTCAGGGTTCATTACCTTATGTAGTAGTTTGTAGAACATTCTAGAAGGATCATGGCATGCAGGGCACAGCCCTGCCAAGGGCTGTGCTTGGCTGTGCTTGACTGTGCAACTACTATATATAGTAGTAGTCAGTAGGTATATAAACCCCCTGTACTGTAGTGTAGCCCCCAGCTTCAATCTCTTAGGATGTCCACTAACATGGATGAGGCCTAAGTCATTGGATGTCTCACTCCTCAGCAGCCACACTCATCCTCCTTCTCTCTTTCTCTTTGTTTGTTTATTCTTTGTCTTTGTTTTGGTGGCCTTGTCACATGACAGTGTTGCCCTGACATGTATAGAGAGATATAAGAGTAGCATGTAGTGATGATTTCAAGAGGAGGTGTAATGGACGTCTATCTCAGTGCTCAGGCAGTAAGCCAAAGACCAAGTATAGGATTCTTGAGGGGAGCGGCAATGGCGAGGTGACCACCACTTAGATAAGATAAAGATATGCCTGGTCACTAGGTAGAGCAATGCTCTAGGTAGATCCTCAGACAATGAGAACGAGGTGAGAGTAGAAGAGATACTTGTATTGAAAGCCTAGGGAATCCTAGGCGAGTAGCTACTGTTTACTGTATATTCTAATTAATATTTTCATCATCTTCCAGAACTCCCCATGGCCCTGTTCCCATTTGTCCCACTCCAATGCCTCCCATGTGTCCCCATCCATGTAAGTTCATATATGCCAGAGAGAACTTGTCGTTCTGGTGTTTAATGATACTGAGCTGCTCTATAAGAAATTCTAAAATTTTACTTTTGAGTGCAACATGTTTGCTGCACTCTGAAAGGTAAACATATTCTTCCCCAGCTGGTATGATGGGGAGGCAGGCCAGTTGAACCATTCACACATTATTGATGTGCGAGGATAGAGTGGAGACATCCTGCAAGAGGTTCTGCAGGAGGGGTCTAGCAGTGATGGACTCAACGAGCCCATTGGTGGTTGACTCCGGGATAGGGATCTCGAAGTTGTGGTAGGAGTTAATCGTGAAGTTAGGCATACCGATTTGTTTAGAAGTTTTTAAAGGATTTGGAAATCTGTTAAAAATTCTAGTCAGTGCCAGGATCACAATTTGAACACTGAGTAAGAGACCTCCCAGTCTCAACAGTGGGCATCGCCGATGATAGTGGCAAGCTTACTGTCCCTCACAATCCCAAGCTCCTTGAGAGTGAGGGGGACAATGAGGGGAGAGAGTTTCCTCTCTCAATTCTCCCAAGCTACAGGCATCGGGGCCCATAACCTGTTGAGAAGACTGGCTCCCAGTGGGAGTCGCCCAGTCCAGAATGCCTGCACAAAGCACTAGGCTAATCCCATAGGAAGCTAGTAGCTAGGATGCCAACTTACCAGTTAGCTTAGCTGCTTATGCTACACTAGAAGCTCTGTAAGAACTTATATTACTAGGATGCTAGACGGTCCTCTTTTATACTGTACAGAAGTATGCACATGGACCAATATTCTACATGTGTTTCTACCTGGGGTAGCTGCACATTGCTGCACATGATATCATGCTGATATTCATAGAATATCCGCAGTCTATCTCCAGGGCGTCCATGGCTGGACTGGTAACACATGGCTAGTTATGATTAGATAAGACTATTAATAACTATCTATGGTCTGACACTTTAGTGCCTTATGGTCGGCTATTCCAACACATCCCTGGTTGTTAGTGGTGAAACTGGATGGAAAACATCCTGAAAGCACGCTAGCATATGAGTCACCATGCCTCCGAGTCTTCAGGGGATATGGATCTCAAGATCAAGTCGGAAACCTGCCGCGCGCTGACAAACCATAACCTGAGGAAATCCTTTGAGTGTCTGTGTTGGTGCTAGCTGGTACGTAGCTGAGACAAGGACCGGATCGAAGCCAGGACAGGAAGCGAAACCGCGACCGAATAAAGGAATGACCGTATGCTCTGCACTTGTCCAACGTCTAACTTGACACTCGTTTACCTGATCATAGGAAATACACCTCAGAAGCGGGAAACTCGTAGTGTACTCCACAACTTTTACAATTCGGTCCTGCTCAGAGAAAAAAAGCCTAATCCTTGAGTCCATACTTCTCCCAATACACCTTCATCCCCTCCAACTCTTCCTTCCTGCCTACACTCTCTAACCACGCCATCAAGTCTCTCATTCTTAGCACGCTGTTCACTGGATTACCCCCCAACAGCTGTTGTACCTCCACAACGGTACTGCTCACCCCATCCTGACCCACCTCCTCGCGGTTCAGCAGCTGCACGACGCCGACCACCTCACCGCCATGCTTCCGCACTATATCAATCGCGCCGCGGATGGCCTTGCCAGACGTCATCACGTCGTCCAGCACGACCACCTTCTTCCCTTCAAGCGACACCCCGATCACCTGGCCCCCCTCCCCGTGATCTTTTACCTCCTTCCGGTCGTATGCAAATCCGACGTTCATGCCGTGCCGTGTGTGCAGGGCGATCGAGGTGGTCGCCGCGAATGGGATACCCTTATACGCCGGCCCGAAGAGGACGTCGAATGCGGGGAGGGGGTTGTGGGGGGCGGAAAGGGCGTCGTATATCGTGTCTGCGTAGGCATTAGCCACAGATGAGAGGATCGGCCCGGTGCAGAGCAGGCCGGCGTTGAAGAAATATGGCGAGATTCTGTTTGTAGTAAGCAGAGAGGGAAGTACTGTACAATGTAGGGTGATTAGGGGGGAAACTCACCGCCCTGATTTGAGCGTGAAGGTGCCGAATTTGAGAGCGCCGACTGACATGCATTGTTCTATTAGTTCTGCCTTGGTTCGTGACGAGGTGCTGGTCATTATTTTTAGGGGGAAGCGGGATGGGTGATCGGGTTAGTGTATGATAAGATAAGAAAATTGAGTTTGTACGAAAATAGAAATAATCACAGCAGCCACCTTCCCCCAATCCCAATCGCGACAAGTCGTGCGCTGAGCTTTAACCTGTATATAGGTGTTGTTTTTTTTGAAGGGGCTTTGGTGGGTACTTGTTTGAGTTGGCTCTAGTATGCTCAATGGGCTGACATTGTGTGCTTTTGTGTGCAGTATATGTGATGCCTACAGCTCGTGTGCCTGTCGACGACCTAATGTACAATAAGGTATGTGAGGTATACTTCGGACTCGTAATCAATGCTCTAGCACCATTACTCCCTCCCTCCTTCGACGGATTGTTGATCTTCTATATATTTTTTATTTGATTTTTTTCTTTAATCAACAAAATATCATGATGCTGACCTCCCTCTTTTTTCCCCATTCTGCAGGAGATTTTGAAATACGTTTCTGTCTGTCGCTTATTGCAATGCATGTAAGCATGTGTTTTTTTTTTTTTTCATGTGCACATGGCCATCCTCGTGTGCTCGAGCTCGAGACACACTCGAGACACTCTCAAAGTTGGATGGCTATCTCGTGAGCCCATGTGGGAAGCCACAATAAGGTTCCATCATAAGATAACCGGAACTCAACACGCGGTTCTTCTTATCTTGTCTTCCTCGACAAGGTCTGCCGCGCCTAGCTACAGTCGATCCGTTATATCATGCTATCATGCTATCATGCCATCATGCATGGATGCATATGCTTCTGATATGATCCTCGCTTACTTGGGCGGTAATAATTAGTTGATATACAGTAAGATATGACGTATCACATCTAATCTGCATTCAATACTGGTACTGTGACACTATTACACTGAAACTTCCATACATATACCCCTGAACCCTTTATTTTTTTCCAGGACGTTCTACTTCCCTTCACTTCTGATACCGATCTGGTCTACTACCCTTCTATGCTACATTTTACAGGTCTACCGGCATACAATCAAATTTTCCCCCTCCCATCCCCACTTCTAGACCATGCGCCCCATCGAATAACATGACATAATATAACATAAAAATCAAGGTTTAGCATTGCACTGGATGTTTGCAGGGGTACCGGGTATGCCAACATACAGTATGCAACAATCACAATTCAACAAAAAATGACGCCAACAATGCGTAAGGACGAAGCACAATTGTCGCAAAATGAATTAATTACAGTCAACATGACAATTCACAATTCAATCAATACGTTATTCATAAACTCCCAAGGTAACACCCACACCCATAGGCAAGGCTCCAAGGCTCCAAGTTCAGCCTGTGCACGCCCAAGTGGGATCCGGGAGTGGAGTGCTTTGCCATTTCCCCTGTAACATGATGCATAGATGCACAGATGCCCGTCTATACTAATTTGTGGTTATGTGGCGCTCTCACCTCCAAATGCCTCCAATGTATGCACGCATGGGTATGGGGGTTGTCGAGGGTGTCGAGTTCATGTGACTTGATACTTGGGTGCACGGTGATCATCCGAGTCGCAAATGTGCCCAATCCCCCGCCAAGCACAGACAGCTATCAAACACACCACCTCTACCTCTCCTGTATCGCGTGGTGCCGGGATCAGGTACATGTACACAGCTTGTGGTGTTGCATGGGTTTTTTTTTTTTAAAAAAAAACAGCATGTTGGATTGGATTTGGTCAGAACTCCCCGCACTCGACATGCTCATATTATCTATAAATGGAAACGTGGGCTAATGTGCTGCGCTACCTGATAACACACACACATGTACACACTACTGTATAGTACTAGATAGTAAAAAAGAAGCGCGCCCTTCTCACCCTAAAACTCCACTGCATCAGCAAAGGTGTTGTACCATGTCATGTACGATATCAGCAACTATTGATTTGTCGATTTGGTATTTCAAAAGGAAAAAGAGACAAGATGATCAAAGATATATTTAGTATCGTCTTTTTTTTGATCACGTATCGTTTTTTGATCACAAATCCTGTTCACAATATACGCGCTTCCCTGCTTTGGTTAAATCCGATTGTTTCTGGTTCCATTACAATGATGTGCAAAATGAAAATCGGAGGTGAAACAAAAGTCAAAGTTTATTCGGCGGCCAGCGCAGATACGGGGAAAATGAGAAAGAAATGGAGAGAAGGGGGGGGGGGGGTAAGAGGGGAAGGAGAATGGAGATGGAGGATAAATGGAACACACTAGTGTAGTGTGATTAACCCAAGGTGTCGGCGATGACAAAGCTACAAGATAAGAAGTGCGAGAAAAGAAGCAGCTGTTCATTGTACCGCAAAGACACACGAGGCAGGATGGGCAGCGGGATTGTTTACCTCACCCGCTGAATACTCTACTCCATACGTGTCCCAATGTGATTCACACGACTCATAGATTGAAGCTCCTGGGTTCGCCGTGAATTCCTGTCGAGCGTGTCAACATGAGAAAATGTAGAGAGTTTTGTTACTCTGAAGGCTAATTATTGAGATGTTGATTACCAACAAACATGAATCGAAAACGAACACAAGGATGGCTAGGATTTTTCTCACTCCTGAACACTCTCAAACCCGTACTTTTGGTGATTCAGTTGCCCGAACTTCAAGGACTGGACGTATTGAACTGCAAACGTCTACTATACTAGATATTAGCCTTTTCACTCAGGTAGCGTTGCGAATGACGTTTCTCAGGATATGATATTGTAGAAGGCCTTTCAAGGTCTAGCCTAGCAGGTGATTTATCAGCACTGATGGCGACGCTAAGTATAAAATGTGACTAAGGAGGGAAAAAACACACCTTGAATGGGGATGATATGCGACGTGACGGGAGTATTTCGTAACTTCGCCAGCAAAGAAGGGGGGAGGGAGTTGATTTTGGGATCCGAGAGACGGCGTATTGTGAATAAAAATAACGCAACTGCTTTGCTGTTGATTGATTCTATCTTTTTTTTTCTCAGTGATAGGCGATGTTACGCTGTACAAGCGCGGTAAGGGGGGTTGGCAACAGAAAAGATCGGCAACTGGGAACAGAATGAGGATAAAGCGATGTATCATATCGACGCGGGTGTACGGACAAATGACGGGTTGTCATTGTCAAAAATGACCTCGGTAGCGTGGAAGATGGAGGTTTTGCACTAGCTTGACGGGGAAAGAAAAAGGCGAAGACTGCCCAACCTAAAAATTGCACGTGATTAGATTTTCCGTAAATGGATGTGACTACCCATCACCTGAAACGGACCCATATATCAATCAAGCACATAAACTGAGACGCTGGGCACTCTGCTTTGGAGGTCCAGACTTGGAAAGAGCGAGCTAGCTTAGACTTCCATCTAATAGTTTAGAAACAGGATCCATGACAGCATGCGCTACCGCTTTTTTTTCAAGCCATTGATGTGACAAAATTCTGACACTTCCCAAAATGCCTCGTGGCATGGAGATCATCTCATATTAGATCGCGCTGGAGTATATAGCCTGTTCAACCTTTCAATATCCATGTCCAAGGGCTTCGCCAACTTCGCTTTCTCACTCCTCAGTGCATTTGCCCTCTTTCTTCCTTCCTATTTGACAAATTAAAAAGACAAAAGAGACACGGATTCAAGTTGGTCTCAATTACCCACCCACCCCGTTTTAGCTTTTGTATAAATCCGACCCCCCACTTCCAAACTCCACACATGGCGGTTGTTGCTCCCGTCTCTTGTCCCCACATGCAGCAGTCTACAAGCGCATCGTACGTTTCAGCACCTTCCACCACCTCATCGCAAGAAGATTGCCACTACTTTGCCCTGGCGAAGATCAGAGGCGAAGTACGCCTCGTGCAGAGTGCGTTCCCAGTGTTCCTACCTCTGCATAGCCAAAAACGGGGGGACCCTTTTGCTGACTCATAACTCTTTTTTATTTCCCATTCTCACAGTCGCATTATCAACGCCACCCTCTTCACTGACACTCGTCGACGTGAAAATATTCAAACACGAGTGGACTACCATTTTCAGATACGTTGAGGACGTGACTCTACACCCGAATGATATCAAGGTGTTTGAGGAAATCAGTGAACAGTCGATCAAGTACGAAGAAAGCACCGGCGTTGCGTTTCTGGCACCTGAAATGGTCGATCGGCTGCGCCGGCTGAGTACTCCGATGCCATACTGGACTCCGAGGAGTTCAGTGGCGGCGGAGAGCAGGAAGACGTCGGTTGGCAGGAATGGCTCACGCTTTAGCAGAAAGGGAATGATGAACACGGCGGAGCAAGCTAGGATGCTGCAAGCGCGGTATGGCGGTGCCTGGATGAATCAGCGGTGACTTTGCCCCCGTCAAAGAAACGAGGTGACCATGGGAAGTTTGGTGTGTGTAGTGGAGCTTATTCCATTCATTTCACGCGGTTTGGGTTTTTGGAGGGGAGGGGGGCCAAGGGGAAGAGAGGAGAAGGTGGGAAGGTTCCTTTTTTGGGCATATTCGACTTGCAGGGACTTTACGCAGAATATTGTCTCTCTGCTGTTACAGTACTTTGATGATGAGTTATCCGTGTTGTATTCATAGCTTCTTTTGTCTCTTTTCGTACCTGCATTGTTTTCGAATTCGCTAATGACAATTCCGCTATTCCAAACGGTGTAATGCAGGGTTGTATTTCGGGGATTTGTCACTCCCATCCATGGGGTGCGGCGTGGGGGTAGAGTAATTGAACACCAGGAAGCCATACCAGCTGATCACTGTCGTTTCTGCGATCAGAAAACCCATTTCACCCTATCAAATTTCCAAAGTCACAAATCGTGTCACACCTTCTCACGCTTCTCTTCTCCTTCCATTCCCCACTGCAATCGCCGGTGAACTAATGAACAGTTTTAGCTGAATTCATCCCGCTACAATGATTCCTGTGTAAAGTTGTCTCAAGGGCCACTAATATTGCTAATGCAATATATCTGATGTCAGGAAAGGGGCGGTGTACCACTGAGTTTTTTTCTTTCTTCCGGTTAGAAACTTGGCCGTTGTCTGATGCTAGTGTGGGCGTATTTCATGGATGTATGATATCTGGTGTCTTTTTAAGTCGTGCCACTGGGTTAGTGGAATTAATATCAGCTTGACATCGCACAGTATCGCCTATCCCGCGAGACGATGACGGATCACCTTCCCCCGCCTGGCCTCAATTATATCTCGGTTGTCAAACCAAGTCTTGGGTTACTGATGATTGCATTGACGGGGACAGCAATTTTGATCCCGTTGCTGATTATCCTTTTTTTCTTTTCGACGAAGCAGCTTAGGAGAAACCAATCTTTATCATGAACGTCACAGCTATCGTCATGGGTTTCATTCTCGGTATTTCTTCTACGTTCGTCACGGTGAGTAGTGCATATACCGTCACTTCGATGTGCTCACAACGCATTAGTATCAAGAAATCACAAACCCCTCGAATTCAATGACGCCTTCAATGCGTCTGTTGCCAGTGTTATTAATAGCTTCCATCCCAGTTCTCGTCGAAAGTATCTTGCTGTTCCGCCTTTTGGTCATCTACCCATATCATGCGACCCATCCTTGTATATTTATCTCAATATTCTCTCCTCTGGTGTGCATCAAAGTGTCGCTCGACTCGTCAGTATTGTTCTGTTCGATTATCATTATCTCGTTGTCTTAAAGGTGATCCCAAATCCAGCTATGGCCAAACGGGTGTCGTGGACAAGCTTGATAGCCTTCCTGAGAGCTGAAGGTTTTCTACAAGGTCATTGATAACACGTAAGTGTTCAACGCTTATCCTTATATCTGACTTGACACTTTGTAACGCAGGACTGCTTCTTGCCTGTTCCTCTATAAACTCAAGACTCGAAAATTTTTTGCACGACTACAGACCGTTTCCAGCAAGAATTCTCATAGTGGGTGCTCTATGAAACGTACCCCCTTTTCCGTTAACCATGATAAGTGAATCTACAGCGTCATATCCGTCCACGACCAAAGTTCTCTTCTGGATTGCCGTCTCCAATTTTGTTTTTTCCTGTTCTGCTGGCGATCGTCGAGCTTATTTTCATTTTCCATGACCCAAGCTTCATTACAGCATCATATGTGGTGTTCATCAATTGCTATATCAGCATCGTTGGTGTTTTGCTCACCACCGTGTGGGTTGCTACGACTCGTTGGAACGATAACCGTACCACCCGAATACCACCAAGAAATCTACCACCAACTATCTACTTTAGGACAAGAGATAACAACCCATTGACAACGACAAGTATCATCGATTCCTCTGCTAGTCCCAGCAGCAGTACAGCATGTTTTCCTATCGCGGAAGAGAGGCACCAACCTCTGGAGTCACCTATTCACCATGCACCGACCCGTCGCTGTCAGAATCGTCATCTAAGTGTTGTCTCTCGCTGAAATAGCCTTTCCTGTCCCTCGTTACCCCACCACTTCGGCTAATCAAGTCGTGCTCTAGTTATTTGGTACTCCTATCTATGAAGGCAGGCGTGGGGTATTATTATTAAGCGGCACGAAAGAGTATGGTACCAGCTGATCATCTTGTGTTCTTTGTGACTTTTACCGTTAGTTCTGATCAACTAAAGCCACAATCCGGTTACATTCTGTGCCCGCGCTCCATGATGCGAGATTACCGGCAATCTCTCATGAGGTTACGCTGGACTTTTCCGTCATTTTTAGCCTCAATGATATCTATGCAAAAGTCTGCTCTCGGTGCTGTGTAGTCTATCAGATGTCGGGAAGAAAAGCAGTGTTACGGTTCGGTTGGTAGAATCCAGCGACAGTTATTATCGCACTTTCGACTGGGAAGGATTCAGTACCCTCTACTTCCCAAGATGACCATGCAATTGCCTGCTGATATTTCGCATCTTCCCCCGCCTGGACTCAATTATATCGCAGTCATTAGAACAAGCCTCGGGATAATGGTCGCAGCGTTGGCGGGTACAGCAATCTTGGTCCCTTTGCTGGTTACTCTCTTCTTTTTCTCGACAAAGCAGCTGAGAAAGAAGCCTATTTTCATCTTGAATGTCGTTTCTATCATACTGGGATTGGTCCTTGGTATATCTATCACATTCATCATGGTCAGTAGCACACGTATATGCTGTTACTTCAATCTGCTCATAATTCCATAGTACCAAGGAATTATCAATCCCTCGAATTTATTGACGCCCGCTCAACATGCACTGCCCTTTTGCTTGTTGGCATTTACGCCAGTCTTTGTTGAAGGCATCCTGTTGTTCCGCCTTCTGGTCGTTTACCCTTATCATGCAACCCCCCCCTCGCATATTCGTTTTAATCTTCTTTCCTCTGGCATGCATCAAGACCGCTCGAATCGTGAATATTGCGGTCTATGTCTATCGCTACTTGTCCTGCGCGGAAATACACACGAACCCAGTCTTGTCTATACAAGCGGGATGGTTTAGCCAGATTGCTTTCATAGAAGCTGGGTGCTTCCTACAAATCATTGATAACACGTAAGTGTTCAGTATCTTCCATTATACCTGAACTAAATACTTTATAACTCAGGATTATTTCTTCCCTTTTCCTATATAAACTCAACATCCGGAAATTTCTTACTAAACCACCGGCCACCAACGAGAATTGTGATAGTGGGTATTGTACTGAATTTACGTCTCCATTGATTTATGTGATAATTTAGGGTCATACACCTCCACTATTCGTGTTCTCTTTTGGATTGCCGTTTCCAACTTTGTTTTTCCTGTTCTGTTAGCAATCGCCCAGCTTATTTTCATCTTTCATGATATATGTTACATTCACGGGATGCACGCAGTAACTTTCAACTGCTATGTTAGCATCATTGGTGTTTTACTTGCCACGGTGTGGGCCGCTACTACCCGTTGGTCCGAGAATCATAATACCGCCCAACCACCGGCAAGAAATCCACCATCGACTTTTCGTTTTACGGTTAGGGACAACAATACGTTGGCAACGATGAGCGTGAGCAACCATCCGGTTGATCCTAGTATGGAGAATAGCAGGCACTCTAGCTTGAGAGTAGTCGATTCTAACCAGCGCCATGATGATGAGCCAAGGGCATTGGACACTCACAAGGAATCAAAAGTAGCTAGTCTTGTATGAGATAGGTTCTTCTCTTTACGGTTAATGATTCTTAAACCGGTTTATAAAATCTCGATGATATAATGGGCTATATAGAAAATTACCTATGGCAATGCTGTGGTGGCTTTTGTTTCGAGAAAGGCATCGATTAACACACCTACTTATGCTTCGTTTGACAACATATCAAACCCTATTACGCTCGTCATCATCTTCTCCAATTGTGTGTCGTAGCATCTTCCCCCTTCGCCAAAGACGATGGCAACTACTCCGTGCTGGAAAAGACCAGAAGTGAAGTATGCCCCGTTCCAATGACCCCGTCCTCTTCATCGACGCTTGTTTGACATCAGAATGTTTTCCAATACGACTGGACTACTACTTCAGGGAAATTAAGGACATGATGTTGCGCTTGGATGTCGGTGTTGCCCCGAGGAGTCTATGAATAGTCAACCAAGCATGATTAGTTACGTTTATTGGCAACCGGAAGTGGCCATTAACCGGCTGGGCCAGCTAGGTACTTCGGATACCATACAAGGATCCGAGAGGTTCAGTGGTTGGGAGTGGGAAGATGGTTAATAGGAGTGCTCCATAGTTTAGAAGATAGTAGCGAATGATGAGTATGGCAGTGCAGCTATCAAGCTACTAGTAGAATACTGAAAGCGTGGAATGGTGCTGCCTGGAGGAATCGGTGATGGCTTTTGCCTGACAGGTCAACGAAGTGACCAAGTGATGTTTGGTGTGTAGTGGAGCTTGATTCGTTGTATGTGAGTTTGGCATATTCGACTAGCATTGGTGGGGACCTTCAAGTTACACAGAACCTTAACATTGATATCTCTCTGTTACTTTGACGGGCTATCCATGTTGTATTCCGAGTTTCATTATGATTTCTTCTCTTCTCTTTGTTTGTACCTGCATCCACCATGTTGTGTGGTATAACGTAGGTCTTGTATTTCGGCGATTGTTACTTCCATCAGATCTCAACGGCCTGGCCCTTCCAGTCACATCACCCAAGCCCTACACTTCTCTTGTCCTCCGTTCACGGCCAGCCGGCAAGCATGGATTCAATATGAAATGAAGCTTTTTAGCCTTTATGGTTGGTTCCTGTGCAGAACGAGTCGCAACGTTGCCAGTGTCTCCCATCTTTCTTTCAAGTTCGGCGGAAACACAGGTGCATGTCACATTCCTGTCACATCTTTCCACGCTTCTGTTTCCCGACAACCATGATCATGATGAGCATTCCGTATCCATCATTTCAGCTCCAGCGGCTACTGTACGGAAGACCATCTTAATGATTATTATCGCTGTGCACTACCCTAAACCTTAAAGAAGCGCTGAGCTGGTAGATGTTTTTCCTTTGCAGTTAAGAATCGTACCATCTACTTCGCATGACAATGACAGGAGTGCCTACTGCCGCATTGGATCTTCCCCCTCCAGGACTCAATTTTCTATCGGTCATTCAACCGAGTCTTGGAGTATTAATGGTGGGGTTGACAGGTTCATCAATTTTACTTACACTGCTGGTTATCCTGTTTCTCTTCTCAACAAAGCAGCTTAGGAGGAAGCCAATCTTCATCCTAAATGTTATCTCTCTCATCCTGGGGATAACTCAAGGGATTTCCACCACATTTGTCATGGTAAGCAGTGCATATATGCACTTCATCATGCTCACAATACATCAGTATAGGGGAATTATTAACCCTCAACAAATCTTGACTCGCTTTCGATATGCAACACTCGATTGCTTAATATCATTTGTCCCACTTTTTGTTGACAGTATCTTGTTATTTCGCCTGCTCGTCGTCTACCCATACCACGCAACACCATTTCATATATTTCTGATGATATTTATTCCTCTGATGTGCATAAAGGTTACCAGATTAGCCAATATCGTGGTGTTCATCAATCACCTTTTCATCGGCTCCGGAGCAGCCCCAAACCCAATCATTGCCCTATAATCAGGATGGACAAACGAGACTGTCTTCATGAAAATTGGGTCCTTCCTGCAAGTTATTGATAACACGTAAATGCTCAGTATTATCCCTTATTCTTGGATTTCAATAACTTGTATCCCCAGGGCGGCTTCCTGTCTTTTCCTGTATAGACTCAACATCCAGCAAATTCTCACTCGACCACAGACTATCGCTAGCGAGGCGTATAATAGTAGGTATTGTATTTTGAATTTTGTCTTTGTAATATTGAACTGTCTCGCTTCCAGAGTCATACACCTCAATGATTCAGGTCCTTTTTTGGATCGCTGTCTCTAACTTTGTTTTTCCTCCTTCATGAACTGCATCACTCAATTACTTATGCTTTGGCTAACACAATTTACCTCGACACGCGATATAGCAACTGTTAATGATTCCATGCCAAAGATGTCATTTAGGGCCAGGTTGTGATGAAGTTCATACCGTTTACATAGATAGTAGTGGATCAAAAAGAGACAAAAGGCGGCATCAAGTTTCTACTTCCGTGATGCTACTCATCGTTTTCCTTTGTCAATCATACTCTCCTATATATGATAGGAAACATGAGAATATGACTTGGATGCGAGATGAATATCACTGACTTCAAGTTGATGGAGTGTCTCTGGATGATGGCAATCCGGCAAGCTATTGGGTATCACAATCTTTGGCCTCTTGCTGGTCATTCATCCTCTTCTTGTTATTCACAACCAGTTATTTTCCAAAACTCCTCTCCCGGTGAGCAGAGACATGTATATTGTCATTTGATGCACAGTGTTATGATAATAGAGGACAACATGCAAGTTCCAGATTGAGAGGCACCACGAAATGCAAGCATCCCCACCCACTAGTTTCCTGGCGCTCTAATGTAAATAGGGTGGCTCAACCAGCTCTCATAGTCAGCGAGCATAGATGGATTCCCTGTCACACGCAAAGCCCTTACCAAGACTCGATAATCCCCATTTGGTATAGCAGTCATATTTGAGAATTGGTCAATGCTTTGTGCCTTCTTCGTCCAATTCTCCAAGCCAGACTAGAAATGTCATCAACAACCTGTAATAGTGAGACTATACAAGAAACCGACATGGTCCTCGGCGTCTCGTCGAACCCAATCTGCCTCAGCTATATTTCCAACTATCTTCACGTCTTCAAAGTGACTGCCCCTATGGTATGGAGGTAGATTGGTCCCAAGAACTCCTTTCAACATTGGCCCGAAATTGGTGTCAGAATGCACCAGATCAATACGCAGTATGGGCGTGCCGAAAGCAAGTCTGTATGTGTTAATCAATGATGGCAACTATCTAGTAGGCATTGGTGAACCCACTGGAAAAATAGGATGGGTATATCTTCATTGATCATGGTATAGGTAGCAGGCCTGTTCTGGACTTTACTGCCCTTCAGGTTAATGATCACAGGTCCAGGAACACCACTAATGACACTTTCAGTATCAATGACCCGTTTGTCTTTAAGCGATGCAGCAAGACCAAGGTATGTTACATGAAGGTTCTCAGTGGCACTTTTGATTGCAATGAAACCTGAAAACACTGGAAAAGTAGCAGGACTAACATCCTTTGGAGGCGAGAATGTTACAAGCACATTTGTAATGCCATTGGGTGGGAGAGAAAAGAAAGTTGGGCTCAGTTGGACAGTAGCTGAATGCACGTTAAGAGGTACAGGTCCGAGATTTGGCAATATGCTGTTCTATTGATTCGTTTAGGTTAGAAATCATACAGAGGAGAATCCATACAGATTTTATGGTTGCAGCAGTTGCGGCGGGCATGTGAGAAACATGGTATTCCTGTGTTTGTGAGCCCGTATTATAGATAGTGATTATGTGTCTAACAATGAATAAAAAGGGTGTCGAGTACTGGGATATGAGTAGAATGGTGCTTACGATCCATTGAAGTGATCTGTATCATTAAGGAGGAGTTCACCAGGCATTACAACAGTCTTATAGTGGATGGCATTATGAACGTTGATCAAGCCTGTGCCCTGTCGTGTCACTGTTTCTAGTGGCGCACCATGAGCATGACTTGATAGAAGGAGCTCCCCTGTTGTCTCAAATCGTGTTTGTGCACCGAATGCAGCCCGCTTGCTCTTATTGGTGGCTTCCAACAACAACGCAGCACTACCAGCAACCAAAGGGGCTGCTGCAGATGTCCCTGATAGGATGCCATATCCTCCAAATGACCGTGGCAATGTTGAAAGAATATCAGTCCCTGGTGCAGCAACAGAGGGCATTAGGGATAAATCATACGAAGGGCCATAGCTAGCATTGATGTCAATTCCTTCCAACTTACCAAAGGAACTATCAACAAACCTTGATTCAGGATATATAAGTTTGCTATCTGGGTTCGAAAAATTGATGAGGCCACCTGTTTGGGGGAACGAGACGGTGACAGGAATCCCAGCTTTAAATTGTTTAACCAGCTGGAAAAATGTTATGACAAAGATAGTACGAAGGAGATTATTAGGTACGCACGAATTCACCATCAGCAGCCCGGATAGATCCCGCATAATATTTCCCGTCATTAAGCGCCCTGAAGCCATGGTGACCATCGCTATAAAGGGTATAAACAAATATGTGCGTGATAACACAACAATAGCACTCACTCATATACTAGTGAAATTTTTCCACCCTTAGCTGCAATATTACCTAGCTTCTGTGACTATACAAATGAATGCACTGCAAGTGATCTGTCTTGGGAGCCTAAGACTCACCAAAGAACATCCTCCCATACGGACAACAACCACAGCCGAGGATAAATTGGGTGTGTTAACCGGGAGTGGGTTACATGCATCATTGGCTATAGTCGTATCAGTTGACGTTGCAAAAATAGGCAGTGGTCCGCTATCAGGCAAAGGAACAGGATGAATGTAAGGGATGGAGGCAACTTTACTCCCGTTGAGAAGAGCATTTCGTGAGATTATCACTGTGCTACAGGGTCAAAAAACGTCAGCAAGGAGATATGGAATTGGACAATGATACTGACTTAAACGCATTTGCAACAGAGATGACGCCTCTCCCCCCATAACCAGCGTACCAAGAGCCAAACTCGCCCTAAATGGTGTCTGACAGGGTACAACAATGGTGATTGATCGACTCTCACATCATTTCCAGCAGAAAATACCACAATTATACCTTTTGCCACAAGTTTTCTTGCAACAACATTAAGGGCTGACTCAGTCCAACCAAGAGGACTGCCAATAGCCATAATCAGGATATCTTGGCCATCCTTAGCACCACGTAAAAGGGCATCGATGAGAACTACAATAACCATCAACTTTATTTAAGGTGGAAAAAATGGACAAGGGCTCACTATCTTCAGAACTCGGTCCAGTACAACCAAGCACTCTGTATGCAGTTAGTGAGGCACGAGGCGCAACACCACTGATATTGAATCTGTAGCCAGGATTTGCTCCAATGATGCCCTAGAATGAATATCAAGGAGATTCGTGACAAGGCTATGAAGAGCATACCGCAACATGTGTCCCATGCCCTAAAATAGGATAGTTGATGTGTATTCAAGGCAAAAATTTATACAATTGTAACGCAAAACACACCACAGCATTTGTCTAAAGGGTCTGGACCTGGCATGGGTCTATTGAAACCTGCAGTTCACGATATCCAGTAATCAGACCAGGTAACGCATTGAAGCCAGTCTTGGCTAACCGTTAAAAGCGTTCCCAACAAAATCCCAACCACCAATCACTTTATATTTTGGACTGGAATTACCAAGCCATCTGTATTTTCGACCAAACCCACGTCCAAGGGCGGGATGCTTGTAATCAATTCCTATATAAAAATAATGAGCACGATGATGGATCAATGCCACCAGATAACATTACCAGAATCAATGCTAGGAACCAAAGAAATGAGATCAGTTAAGCAGCAGCTGAAATGCTACCTACATTCCAATTTTGACTCCTTTTCCTGTAAATCCTTCAGCATGGACCCTATCCACTCCCTACTCGAATTTGTCAATTCCCAGTAGCTAGATGTAACGGAACAAAACGGACGATCATTCGATGCGCAGATAACACATCGAGAGGGACATTGGGTTCAGTCTTTTGTTTGGTCATGCATTTGACTCGTTCTATTATCCTTACAGGCCAAACGGCACGAACACCAGGTGCATTAGCAACTGCTGCCACATCCTGTTGCACATGAGACCCAGAGGGACAATGAGACCGACGATCTAGGACATACACGAAAATCCTAATCCTGTGTTAATGGCAACAGACTCAAGATCACGTAACACTAACCTTGATAGTCACGGCAGCTCCAACGAAGAGGTCTTCGGAATGGAATTCTCTATTAACGTGGAACTTGATTTCACGTTTCTTCAAGGACTCATATACGATTTCATGGGGCTAATTGATGAGGGGTGAATAAGAGCATAAGATCACACACTACACACCTTTCTCTTCCCACCATCACGCTTTAACAGGAGTTCAGTAGAACCGTCGAGCTCAATAAAATACCTGTTTGGAACCACGGAGGTGCTGGCATCGGGCTCAGTGCTCGGGATAGAGATAATGTCAGCTAGTGCCAGAGGAGCACAAATAAGCCAAGAACCAAAAATATGTAAAGTCTTCATTGTGAAGGATGCCTTTGATGATCTGATTTTTATTATCACCCGGCATGTAAGTGGGCAAAACTTGTATCACTTTCCCCCTCTATCGATATTAGCGTAGATGCAAAGTTTCATATATCATTTGACAGGACCATCCAGGGGATAAAGGGGAAAAGAGATGGAGACGAGGGGATGATGGGATGATGCCTCAGGGGAAGGAAGTCTTGATGTATTTCGCGTCTGTAATCGTAGTAGGAACCGTCTCAGACGATTGAGATAGCCGCTTTCTTGGACTATTCGGTACGGCTGTTGGTTTCCCTGTTCTCATCATCTCGGACGCCCAAGCTCCCCAATAATCAAGGAGCAATATCGGGCTGGCAGCTCAGTCTGCTAGTCAGATAGGGTAGGTTCATAATTCAAGCAAAAAATGCATGGACTCGAGAGAAAGAGAAGTCACACCGTCACACCAATAATTGCGCAAGACAACTCGGACGGCCATCACTGGTACCAATACAAATCCCAAAAGAAGGTCATTACAGAAGGCCAAGTATGTCCAGTACTGTACTGTCAGATGCGCTCATATACGCTGGTATGTAATGCTACTGTATTTACTCTGTCTATGTAGGTACTGAAGTAGCTTATTCGGTCCCCCAAGCATGCCCAGCCAGCCCTCTTTGGTCGAAGTCACGAGGCACCTAGGATTTTTTTTTATCTCCGTCTAGTACTGGCCCTCCATGATAATTTCGCAGCTTCGTTCGAACTATCTTCCCTTCCCTATTGAAACGGGACTTTCACTTTCCTATCCTGTTAGGTTCCTGAAATTTGAGGGCGATTGTGTTGGAGATGTCTTCTTCATCTAAATCACCATCTCAGCGAATTTCGATGGTCAATGCTACTGCTCCAGAGATGCCGATACACCACAACCAGGGGATCCGAATCACAATGGAGCCAGTAAACTACGTGCAAAGGATAACGAACTTTTTGCTTCGGTGGGGGATAGAAACCCATGGGTACGTCCGAATGTGATTTGAAACCTTGAACGGAATACTCAGCCCTGATCAAAAGTATCGCACCTATCAAACCAGAAGCTCGCACAGACACCCGCTTATATCAGATGTTTTTTGTTTGGTTTTCGGCCAATTTCAACATCCTTGCGTTAAGCACTGGTTCAGCAGGACCTGCTTTTTTTGGTTTAGGTCTTCGGCATTCACTCCTCGTAATCTTCTTCGCCGATCTAGTGTGCGTAATTGTCCTTGCACGGAACTTCGTTATCTACTGTCGTAGAATGCTAAATGCCGTACTTCAGGATGTGTGCTGTGCCGGCATACTTGTACGTTGTGGAGAGGCCCTATTCGTTTCGATGTTCTGATGAGAAAGATAGTGCTGTATTTGGACCGAAACTAGGCATGCGTGGAATGGTACAGGCAAGGTATTCCTGGGGGTAAATGCTTCAAGATTCTAGTCCGGGACCAGTGCTGATATACTCTACATCAGCTACTACGCGGCAGTGATCCCTAGTTTACTGAATGTGTTTTCCATGCAAGGCTTTCTTATCGCCAATTGCATTATTGGCGGACAGGTCCTCGCAAGTATATCTGACAAGTTGAACGCAACATTAGGGATCGTGATAATCGGCGTCCTGTCACTAATAGTAAGTCATTTATACTGACTGATCCGAATCGCTCGATCCAACTTGACGTAGATATGCTTCTGTGGATACAAAGTTGTGCACTGGTAAGCTTGTTGCCTCCCTCAGTAGGTCATTTCTTTGAAACTTGCATAGGTTCGAGAGTTTCTCCTGGATACCCAATCTAATCATATTCCCAATCCTGCTTGGCGTTGGTGGGAAGCACCTGAACCCAGCAAATTTCGTAACCCCTGATCCTCCAACGCCTGCGTCTGTCATATCATTCATCACCTTCATTTCTTCCTCTGTTATCAGTTGGTGCACTATGACACCAGATTATGGGGTATATCATAACGGAAAGGCCTCGAGGTACTCTATCATCTCCCACGAAGAAACCTTCCACTCAAAATCCTATCATTCCAGTGTCAGAATCTTCTTATACACATATTTCGGATTCTTTGCTGCGAGTGTAAAGGATCTCAAATCTACAAGCATATCTACCCAATACTCACTTTGGTGTCAGCTCCCGGCGCATATGATAGGTGCAGCATTTGCTGCGGCAGCAAGTTCGGTCCCCTCATGGAAGACTGGTTTCGAGGGAGGGACCAACCTTGGCGGTCTTGTATCAGCCATTCTTGCCCCGACTGGTGGATTTGGAAAATTCCTGATCGTCGTACTGTCACTTTGCGTTACATCCGCAGGCGCACCAACGATGTACACTTTTGGTACGCAAATGACATTATCAGGCTTGATGACGCCTTCGTAATGAAGCAATAGGAACAAGTTTTATGTCTATCGCGCCAATATTTGCCAAGGTTCCGAGATACGTTTATGTCCTTATCTCAGAGGCAATGTAAGTGCGATACTCGTGGATCGGCCGACCAGTGTAACTTATTTCTAATATACTTCATTCTCCAGCTTGATACCGGTCGGCATAATTGGCGCCACGCGTTTCTACCTCGTACTCGTGAACATTTTGAGTGAGTCAAACTTGTGTAGTCTTTATCCATTAACTAACTCCCAACACTCTCAAGGTGTAATTGGTTATTGGTCATCAGCATTCGCTGGTATCGTGTTTACAGAGCATTTTCTCTTTCGAAAGGGCCGTTTTTCCAATTACGATTTAGATGACTATGATCACCCACGGGGATTACCTCTTGGTCTAGCCAGTTTGTTTGCCTTCCTGGCAGCAGTTGGGATAATCGTGCCTTCCATGTCGCAGGCGTGGTATACTGGGCCAATCGCCAAGGCCGGTACAGGAGATATTGGTGTCTTCACCGGTTTCTTTGTCGCTGTTTTGTTTTACGGTGTGCTTCGCTCAGTAGAGAAACGATATTGGGATAGTAGACAGCAGGGTGTTATAGCTCTGAAATCTTGATGTAAGTCGGGAATATAATTCAAGTTATGAAATAATGAAACCCGGAGAAATCCTTGAAATAGTAAACTTGTGTAAAGAAGGATGAGTTCTTGTAGTGTTTGTCTAACCTCAAGCCATCTACCCATTTTCCCACTTGAGGATAGTATAATGCTTCTACCATTTCAACTGCTTGCCGCCCAATCTGTCCAAACTATTTGATGGGGAGGTGCTGAGAAACGTCGTATCCCTAAGCATTCACCATAACCTAACCGTCAACTGTTACATGGTTGAGTAGAACGAAATTCCTGATTCCCACCCCTGCTGACGAGATAATTGCATGATAGATTTGTTGTTGATTATGATGGCCAAGATATTTCGTGATTTAGCTCATTCAGAATATATCTCGGGCTCCACATTCACAACACCAATATTCGAAAACCATACAATCTACATCTGATATTCCATATCTTCACCCAGCCGCTGGGGTAAGCACAACAGAACAGTTAAAATCTGCCCCGGCATCCTCCTCCTTCATATCAACGTTAACATTCAAAGAGCTGCCGGGTGAGGTGACGGTCGCGATTGTCACCAAGCGCTGTACGACGATGTTGTAAGGCGTTGCATTTGCGGGCAACGCGACCCCAGCCGTTGTTATCTCTACTTGTGTTTTTGGGTCGTCACCTAATTGATACCATATAGTGTCCGTCGCCGAGGCAGCGCGCGTGAGTGTTACAGCCTTTGTACTGTATTTCGTGACAAGCCTGAGCTAACAAACATGCACTTGAAGAGGAATCACTTACGCCATGTTTAGTGTCTGACAGTCAGTTGAGAAAGTTGGCGATGAACGCAGTGATAAAAGTCAAAACGACTGGTGGAAATTGAGGCTGACTTCAGTTGGAATATATATGCAAGAGTTCTAAATTCGGCTTATAATTCATTCCCTGATGGCCGCTTTTGCTTTGAATACAAATGTTCGTTTCAGCCCATGTGCCAGTCTACTCCTTTGATGGTAAGCCGAAGAGCAAAGAGGTCTAGCATAGCTGGTCATCTGTTGTTACCTCCTTCGTTCGACCTTCCATTTGACCTTATGTCATTCATGGACCCTATAATCCAATTTAGTTTGCACTTGAATATAGCTATTCGCTTCTTATTACGGACGGTCTATACTTTTGATGGTAAGCCGAACAGCAACTTGAAAGAAGTCTAGCTCAGCTGGCCCTCCATTGTTCGCTCTCTCACAGAATATTCCTTTGACCTATACCTATCATGAGACTTATTGATCTCAAGTGAGTTAATATCCGAACACAAGCGTTCTACACCCCTTTCATTCCTCATGTGTGCCAGTGTTGTTCGCAGTATTCGCTTCAAGCCTTGCGCCGCTCTACACCTCTAATAGGAAGTCAAAAAGAAGAAGGCTAGTGAAACTAGTCATTTCTTTGTTCTTTCTCCTCCGAATTTCCTTTGGCCTATGCCTATAATGAAACCTATAGAATCAGTTCGCACCCTAAGACAACCGTCCCACACTGAGTTTCGCTTCCGTTTAAACCGAAGAGAAAAGGCTAGTACAACTAGTCGTTTCATTGCTTTCTCTCCTCCGAATCTCCTTTGGCCTATTCTTATAGAATTCGGTTAGAACTTGAGTAAAACCGTTCCACACTTTTCACCTCCCGGAATGGGTTAATGAATGCCGGCGTCCGAATGCTACTAGTACACAAAGCAGAATATGGAATAGAACCTACTATTAGCCATATCAGTCGCCTCAAACAATCAAACCTACCGTTGAATTTGAGCGTGGGACGGGATAAAACGATATAAACCCTGGCCTCTGGCCTGTATACTCAGCTCCCCACGCCGAACAAAGCATGTGGTATGTATCGGTGATACTCTCGACTTGGCTGGCTGACCAACATGAGCGTAGTTACTCCTCCGTGAAACAACTTCAAGTTACCAACACTGGAACAGGTCCTCTGGTTATGGTCGCCGAGGGTAAAACTATCTCACTTCCCGTTAGTACGGACCCAGTTACTGTACCCCCATACTGGGCACCTTATCAGGTATCTGTGGACACCGGTGGTGGTACCGCTGGTGACGCCGTCGCAACATTGACCTATCCCGACGAGTATACTGTTGCATTTGCACCTACTGCAATAACGGCCGCTGCGAACTTATCTTGTGCGATCACTGCAGTTGGGTCGGGATGATTAGCCGCATAGATGATAAGAGGATAGTGAATTATGACGCGCGAAATGTCATCGACATTAAAATATATTTTGTTGATGAGTGGAAACAACTCGGCTTGATCTGAATCCGTCCGAGGCACTCGTAGCGCTGTAATTTCAGCAATGAGATGTGCATTATTGGGTTATACCATTCGGTTCGAGTCGTGGATCATAGCTTTCAATATCGTCAACATGACTAGGTGTTGGTTGAGAAAGCATCGATTTGAATGTTTGTCATAGTTTGGACCCGTTGATGTAGGATTTAACCAGTGACTTGGACAGATACCCAGTTACATTCTTCGTCCTGTCTACTGCAAATCTCCAGCATCTTTATATTCAGAACAGGTTTGACCTGCATATTTTAGACCATAGATCAGAGGAGTTCTTAGCTCTGGTTATTCAACTCCCGAATTCATATATGCCACCATTTATGGGAGAGGGGTCGACATCAGGGGCTGTAAAACAGTATAGCAGATTTCTTTGAGTGGTTTCACAAGAAATCCTGTGCATTAAGTGGTCCATAGGCCTGTCATTGATCCTTGTGTGGATCTAAAGTCTAAGCATCCAGATGAGCCTGAAGGCATAGTGGCAAATTTTCATGTGGTTCAAAAAGGTGATGGGCTATGAAGTTAAACAGTAGGAAAGACTACACCAGAGAAAGTTCAAGTTGAAATTAATTTGATTGCAGGAATAATGTCAATAGTCACAAATGATTGGTACTGTATATGCATAGCTTATAGATATTGACTATGACTTTCAACAAATGTCCCTCTGCCGATATTGATATGTCTTCAACTAAAGGCCAGACAACCAGATAAGAAGTGCCCACGTGACATTATCTTATATCACGTGTAATGCAATCAAACCACCATGATGCCGAGTTCGAAATTGGCTATCTATAGTGGCTATGAGCTGTCTATCCCAAACTTCAAACAATTCATCCTCAGCTTACAAACCCCCCTTGTATCTGTGATCAGAAATGACCCAGACTCAGATCTTTGGGACTATATGACTCGTGGAGATATCACCTTGCTCCGGAGGTAAAACTCAATGTACCGAAGCTGAGGTGTAAGCCATGGATGAATCTTATGAGTGATTGGTTACTTACGTTCATCCTTCAGTTTGTTTTGTCTCAGAAGAAGCTGAGATGGCGTTTGATGGCGATTTGGAAGAGAAGCTCAAACATTTGTTCCCCCCAATCCGTTTTGTTCCATACAAAGGCGAAAACCAACTTGAAGAGTCTCATCCGGACAGTAAGATTATACGCGAAGAGACCGAGAAGGACAAGGCGGCCCTAGCGCAATTCATTCAATATGTAAGATCCATTGGAGGCCAACTAAATGCTAGCATGGTCAACTTTGGATACATGAAGGACATCCACCCATCTCTTGATACCAAAAATGTGCGTAGGCGCTGTGTTAAATACGTTATCTACTAATTGGTTGGCCTCAGCACTGGTCTAATTTAGATAGCAATGCTGAGTAGGCCTGATGAAGGTTCTGTTGACAGTGAAAAGATACTGTATTTTATATATATACTCTTGATTGTATATAGCCTTATTCCTCTAACATATGGTGTGCCAGTACTACCATGCCGCGCCCGCGTTAAACTATAGGCCGAATCTCAGGCTTGTATTACGCAAGTCGTCTCTCGATTTCAGTCCAACTCTCCATTTTACCATCACTGGCCCGGGCCAACACCAACACCAGAGTTCAACTTTCTACCTTACGACCTGAGAAATGGCCTCGCCCGACAACTCTCAAGGGAATTAATTGGTTGCCAAATTGACGGCACACTGGTGCTCCAGCCTTTTCAATCTCGCCTTTCTTTGTTCTAAGCTATGTCTGCAGTACTAACCATTACTCACACTCGTTTAGACCTGCGCACGGATTCTTATCAACACCTTTTGGCACCTCTCGCTGACCAATTATAAACGCTATGTATAGATGGCCGTCCCCTGGTGCCCCACCTTTTACAGCTCCATCCCCAGCCACACCTGCAACCCCAGACCCCCAACTGACGGGCTTCATCCTATAATCCGTCACAGCCCAAGCCATACTTCAAATGGCACACATGCAGCAAAAACTCACTCTTCATCCCTGTACACTTCATCACCAACCCCGCCTCCTTCCAATCCTTCCTCGCGTCGCACAAAGTTGCCGTTCCCTCGATTTTCTTCACCAGCCAGGCGCGTGGCTCATGCAGGAGAAGAAGTGAGGATGAGGGCGGGGAAGGGAGGGGGCTAAGCAGTATGGTGCGGGGGGTTACATATTGGGATTGGGTTGGGACAGAGTTCGGCGGCGCAGTTTGGTGTGCAAGTGATGCCGACTTATATGCACTTTGTTAGGGGGAAAAAGGTGAGTGTATATGGTCGAGAAACGCGACAGAGGCTAATGCCTCGACACATAGCGTTACTATACCGCGACAATTACGGCGACAATGTAGCTGTTATTATTAGCACTCAGAACTCTCATCGTTTGGATTTTATTATCGATTCGTATCGTAATCGAATGTAAGCTAAATCGATCATTTTGGCAATGAAACATTGCTCCTGTGCTTGATACTGTGCTCTTCCGAGTCCTTGTTAACATTCTCAAAGATGCTACCTGACAAGGAAAGATGACATACCAGCTCTTTGTCCAACACACTCCAGGTTTAGATGGGTCCAACCTTCTATGACAGACTATGCATTGCATGCTGTTTAAACCCGATGTTGCTGGAGGGTTTTCACGGCATTGGGAGCACGGCTATATAACCACTGCCAATGCTTCCTAAGCAAAATCGGCCGATTTGCCCGAGACACTGTCGAGTTGATCAAGGAACTGCCCTCTTCCGGAGATGCCCATTTAATTCGAACGGTGGAGTTCTCTGAGAAGCAGCCTCTGGGACCTTGTACACCTGACACAATTTGTCAATAGCTGGTGCACTGAGTATCATTTACTTGATGCCCAGTACTACTGGTTTGCCGACACACATTCTGGGGTTTTAGAGAGTTGGTTTCTCGGCAAGGTGACGCACCATTATCAAAAAGCGTAGATTCTGGAAGAACGGCGTGCATGTTCGCGCACCTGGAACTCTGAAGAGCGATCAGGTCAATATCTGGCAATAAATGAACTAGTCATAGAAATTGAAGAGACCAATCAACAAGTCAGTTTTTATTTATAGTATCACACACACAACTTAACTAATTACGCGGTGCAGATATTTCCTTTCTTTGAACCGCACTATATTGCAGAGAAAAGAATGGCGGAGGCAGCTCTAGAGATCAAGGACCTGTCAAGGAGGTTGCAGGAGACCGAGGCCAAACTAAAAGAGTCAGAGGCCAATGCAGTGATGTTCTCGAGACAATTGGACGCAATCCCAGATTTCTGATTTATCAAGGAAACTTGAGGAATCCCAAGCGAGAGCTGTGGAGATAGAACAGCGAGCGGAAGCCAGAGTGGCGGGACTAGAGCAGAAATTGGAACAGACACAGACTGTCCATGAGGCACGGATAGAAGAGATGAGAAAGGAGGAGTCAGAAGTTCGTGCGAGAGCAACTGAGGATAAATTTGCGCAAATAAGGGCTCGGCTGGATGGGTCTGGGTTACTATAACTTGAACGTTATCTTTTGCTATCTGCTACGAGTCCAGGAATTGTCTCTCTTTTCACGCATTAAGTAGTATCATAATCTCTCCATTCACACCGGCCCCGTATTTGTATTTGATTTCGTACGGCGCGCGGCAACTGGAGTTGCCGATAGGGTTTGATTCTCACTCATGCACCAATTATTATGTGTTTTGCCACGATGTCAATCGCTGTATCATATTGCGACAGCTCTTGAAGTACGCTATGCCAAAGATCCTGGTCGCAAACAGAGGAGAAAGTAAGACCAAAGATTCAGCAACATGCTTCTCAAACCACCTTGTAACCACATGTATGCCCTTCTCCCACTGCAGTCGCTATTCGAATCCTACGAGCTGCAACTGAGCTGGGATGGGACACCGTCACTTTATATACCGGAAATGACCTCAGCCATGCCTCATTCGCAGATCAAGCTATCAAGCTCACTGATCCGGGGAATTTTGTAAATGCCAACGTCATCGTGCAGGCAGCACTTCGGTGGGTGAACCAGTCGTTCCCGCTTCCTTCTCAATCCCAATTGAATACTTGTTCCTAGCGCTGGCTGCACCCACATACACCCAGGTTATGGCTTCCTCAGCGAGAGCACTCAGCTCGCGGTCCAAACCTCCGAAGCTTCCCTAACCTTCATCGGCCCAAGTCCTACTACCCTGAGAATGGCTTCCGACAAACTCTTATCAAGGCAAGAAGCCGAGGCGGCTGGTATACCCGTTGCATCAGGAAAACATGTCTCCTCCACACGCGATATCCATGAATTTGCTCAGATGGTAGGATACCCAGTTATGATCAAGGCGCTAGATGGGGGAGGTGGACGAGGAATAAGACTGGTTGATTCTCCAGAAAGTATAGACGAAGCTTACAAACGGTATCTACTACCCCTGCTTGTCTTCATTTTTTCCAACTCACACTGCTCTTTTAAGCTGTCTCGGGGAAAGTCCATCGCGCCAGGTGTTCGTTGAAAAATCGCTCTCTGGGAGGGGATGGAAACACGTGGAAGTTCAGATTATCGGTGATGGAAGGGGTAATGTAAACCATATGTGGGAACGAGAATGTAGCGTGCAGCGAAAGTAAGTGACGTACTGGGAATCAACCCGCCTGAGCTCAATATCTTTCAGGTTTCAGAAAATAGTTGAAGTGGGTGTTTGGTCTGAGCATTCTAGCTTTGGTTTCTGAAAATCTGCAGATTGCGCCATCTCACCTGTCTAGATCAGCCGTCCAACCACTCATTGATGCATCACTGAAACTAGCAAAGCGGTGGAAGTATCAAGGCCTAGGAACATTCGAATACCTCATAAATAGCGAAACGCGGGAATGGGTATTTCTCGAGGTCAACCCGAGGGTTCAAGTTGAACATACAATAACAGGTACGAGCACACTATCCAATATTATCATTTTACTCAACTATATCTAAATCTCCAAGAGGAGATCTGCAATGTTGACCTTGTACGGGCGCAACTGCTCCTCTCAATATCTGGAACGACACTTGCTTCTTTGGGCTTGCAAAACCCACCACCAGCCCCAACCCAATCAGCCATCCAATTGCGAGTCACAGCCGAAGATCCTGCATTGGGCTTCCGCTTATCCTCTGGAGTGTTTCCAGCCTCTCAACTTTCATGGCCAGCTGGGCGTGGGGTCCGTGTTGATACCTGGCTTACAACGGGGTCGAATGCGGATCCGCTAGCAGAATGGACAGTCGGGACGGACTTTGATTCTTTACTGGCCAAGTTAATTGTGCGCGCTTCCAGCTTTGAGGAAGCAACGCAGAAAGGGATACGAGCGTTGAAGGAAACCAGAATTGGTGGTAATGTCAAGACTAATGTCGAGCTGCTTGCCGGTGTGCTCTCTACGGCGGATTGGATGGCAGGTACAATTGATACTCTCTGGCTGGAGCGAAACCTGGATGAGGTGTTGACCTCAGGCAGGGGTATGTTGGGACCTCAGAAACGAGCGTTCTCAATACCGCAGAAATCAGTTGTGGCTGCGATTCCTTCCTCAGGAAATGCCATGTTGCTTCCTGGATCTATCTTCAACCTCACTTTATCACCAGAGAAACCAACACAGAACCAAACTAGCCAAATGAAGCACACCCTCACTGTATCCTCCATAGCGCACAACGCATTCCCGGAACGATTATCCGGCACTCTACACACGTCTCTTACTTCCGAGCCCCTCATGTTTTCATTAACACAATCCAATTCAACGGGTGTTTCTTCTGCTGCTTCTTTCGAAATCGCCGACCCTAGTAATCCTTCTCACATTGTATCGCCTTTGACAGGCAAGATTGTGGAGCTGCATCCGGTGCTGCTTGGGCGTGTGGATGGGAGTCGGACTATTGGGAAAGGCGAGACACTTGTTGTGATTAGTGCGATGAAGATGGAGAATGTTGTTACATCGCCACTTGATGTGACCATTGAGCGGGTTGGCAAAGGCATCGAGACGGGCGTTGTACTGGCTGAAGGCATGTTAATCTGCGTGGCGAATCCCACAGCGGTGACAATGTTGTCGAAGTTGTAGAGCTCAATGTAATTAGGTGTGCTAATGTCTTGCCCTAATTCTATGGTGAAACGAGTTATTCTTGAATTATTGATTGGTCTTGATCTGTTCTACGGAGCTTATTTCTTCATGGTGCCCAGTCAGTTTTCTCAGTCGGTCTTCACAGTGCTTGTGCCGCTCGCCGTGATGAAACAGAGAAAAATAGAGTATAAGTAACTTGTCTTGCTGATCATGGAAACATCCGAAATCTAGTATGTCAAATGGGAGAATAGCCTGCATTGTCAATTTACTCTGTCCCTCGTCCTTTGTTCCTGCCTTTGATTTTAGAGGCAGGCAGACAAAAGACAGTCGGATGAATGACTTCATGTGTATGTTCCGATGAATCAAGTTCTTCATTCCCGGTCACCAGTGCAGACACGTAAGTTGAGCTTGGTTTGCGAATCCAGCTCTAGTCCTTGGACTGAGTGGATAACGAAAATTTTCAACTAGGTCAACATCACGATCCTGAACGTCTCTTCAGCGCCTTTTTTCTTTTTGTACATGTAGTTGTTGCAGGTGCGTGGGTATAGGACACCGTCAGATTTGGAAATGACCAGGATTGCGTTTAATTTTGCTCAATCAGCAAGTGGTTTGCCCGCAGGTAGATTCACAAAATGAGACTTTTGAGCCCACTTGTACTAGTAGCCTGAGGGCGTTCGCTACGAGGCAGTCGTTAGTGAGAACATATCGAAAGCATGCGGCCAAATGAAGGTGACGTATTGAAGGACGGTCAAGTTTCTTGTCAACCAAGTCCAGCATCATGATTCCCTGGTTCAAGTTGCGCACCTCCGTGCAGCACAGCTTCCGTTCCTTCGGTATATTACGAATCCCTGGGGGCACGGTACATGGACGTATGCTTATCATCAAGGGTCACATCGTCACTAGAGCCAAAGTATGAACGATGCTCACAATTTTATCGGACGTTTCTAGACCATATCACCGCTCTAATTTTGCTATAGGTGCAACTAACGCAGCGGGGATGAGCCCATGCTATCTTTGAGTTAATATCCACCCCTATCGAGCACTGAGGCACATCTTCAGCTTATCTATCTCCCAATAGATCATATATGCCATGGACCTGATAACATGTGGCATCCGATATTACCTCCCTTGACATAATCGTCTCTGGGTTTTGGGGCATAATAGACCAAGGAAGCACAATGCGCGTAATCGGACAACACGAACGTTTGTCAATGTCAATGCCGACGTCAACGCGACCGACGCATAGCGAAATTTGCGCTAGCTCTGATAGAGTGGGGGAAAAGATTGCGCAAGAAGTGCCTGCAAATACGGAGGCATTGAGAATGAAAGCAGATAGAGCGACTCCTTTTTTCAAGGTCCGGAATGGGAAGCTGGGGTGTTAATAAAACCATTGGCGATAACCCCGCTGTAATCGACGACCTCCAGTTTTCTTCGCCCTCTTAGTTAAACAGCCGTATGCTGCTCCTTGATACAGTCATCACCACCTTTTCTCACTAGCTGTTACTAGCGTCTTCGAAGTTATCATGCCTCCCAAGAAGCCAACCACACAAAGTACTACGACCAAGCCCGCGGTGCTGTTGTTCTGTTTCTGTGCCGATGCACGTCACTCACTGGTATCATCATAGACCAAGCCCACCGCCAGCAAGACTGCTTCGGCCGCTGATGCAGCCGCTGTGCCCCAAACAGCCTCTACAGGCGCTAGTGCCACAGCGACAAGAGCAAGAGCCAAGACTGATGGTAAAGCCAAGAAGTAACGCAATCCGGTGGTGGAATAATAGTGTCAAGGTTGCCATGTTATGCAGGGGTTAGACAATGAACTTGAATGATGTACGAAACTCAAACGCACCCGACCCTTGTCCTTGTATTTTTCAAGCAGAAATCATTTGATATATCATATCGCTTACTTGACTGCCACGTGAGTGGGAATCAGAAATACAATGAGTGCTCCACTCCACATACAGTTCAAGTTCTAAATAGTCAACTAAAGCCCAATGTCGTGGCGGGCCTAGCGGCAACCCGAGTCATTGCCCGTTTCCTTGCCTTTTTATGCCAACCACATGTCCTAAAGGTTGCCTGCCTTCATCATCTTGCCTTTCCCACCGTACCGGCTGCGCTACACGACAATGGAATTTTAAGCTCTCTGCAGCGTGTAATTTTACCAACATCATTTTCTCTCTCATCCGTAATTCTCTGGCACCGTTTGGTCCATGGCCATTGGAGAACACGGTGTCGCATCTCGCATGAGTACCGCAGTATCATTCACGAGTTCTCCGCCAACACGTTCTGCAAGTGGTACTAGCCGCCTCCACGCGACTGCAGCCTCTGCATCAGCTTCGAGGTCTCCGTCTCCCTCCCGGTTGGGTGTTCTCTCTCGTATGTTTAATCCTGTGATCCAAATGGAGTTATACCTGGATTTTTTTTTTGTTTCTCATTTCTTCGCTCACAGGGAATAGTGTAGATACCTCGAAGGCAAAAGAATCAAAAAAGTAAGTTAGTTCCGCGTTTTTTGTTTTTTTTTTTTAATTATGTACCCCCCCCCTCTCCCCTCTCCTCATCCAACGATGCCGATCCTTTCTCTGCAGAGTCAGGCTGAAAATGGAGGCTGAAGCTTGGCGTGATGGACACCAGCGAGCCAAGTTGATCAAGGAGGGCTATCGTAGCCTCGCATTAATTGTAAGCGTCCATCATGAATCTCTCTGGATGCAAGAAAGTTAACCTTGAAGGTGGTAAAACCCAATCAGTGTACCTTCATGGCTGGCGTGCAAGCGCAAATCTTATCAGTCATACCTGACAGGGACACCACTGCGGTTCAAGTCGCGACTGCCTTCTTCTATTCGAGCCTCCTCGCAAACATCTTTGGTGGTATCCTCGGTTCCCTCTCTGCCCGGTGGTTCGAGATGCTCACACCAGAGGAGGCGGATCACATCTATGCCTGGATTGGCCTTGAGATCGATTCTTCTCTCGGTGTCAAACAAGCCAATGTCGAGATGGAAGAGGGCAGCATACTCAATACTCCATGTGGGCCCGGGGATGGGGGTAAGGAAAGCCCTGAGGTGTATGGGCGCTATGATGAAGAAGATGAGGACCTCTTGGAACGTATAAAACACTGGTGGATTGCCTTGGCAGTAGGCGCTGCGCGTTTTATAGCCATTATTGGGTTTGGATTCCTTGCTGCTGGGATCATGGTGTTGGTCTGGGAGGTGCACCCGGTGTTGACAAAGGTGCTTTGTACAACTATTTTTGCTACCTCGACGATCCTCCTGCCCCCGTTCTACTTCAAACATGACCGGAAAAGGGTGCTAAACCTCATCAAGCTGAAGCGAGTATCTGGCTAGCAGTGGTGTTATTGCATGTCTTGTAGACCAAGAAACTTGTTTTCTTTCACACCGAATGACTGTACTAAAACTTGGTTCAGGATGTTCATACCCAGCATCGATATACCACTTTATAATGGCAATAGTCAGTTATAGTACAATATGTTACAACTCCTAGGGACTCTGAATGAATTATGAATGATGCTACCTATTAGTAACTTTGTTGGTCTCTGCATCGAGCATATAAAGGGTGATCATGTTCTGATAAAGAACGACTGATGATAGATCCGGTGATCTACATCTGTTGTTGCTTCCGGCCCCCTCTATACCCGTGAGGTTACCGTACTAATGGAACCTACTTGGCTGCTCAGTTATTATATACTCATCAACTTGTGATCACGAACCTCTTTTTGTCTTCTCAACGCTAGGTGTACGCATTTCAGCCAGGACATCCTCATCCCATGCTCTTATCCTATCCAGCACCTGGACAAGCTCCTCTGCGACTTCTTCCACCATCTCTCTCTTGACAAGCTCGTCGCCCCATGTTCTCACTCGTTCAGACCAGAAAGAACCCAACATACCAACCTCACCTTCCCGTTCGTCTGTACTCTTGTCCCTTCCGACATCTTTCGTCTTCTCTTCATCAGGGTCATCCTCACATCCGTACCAAGTCCCAGCGAGACCTGCATATACAGCGCCCGTCGTATCGGTATCGTGACCAAGGTTCACTGCAAGCAACGCGCCATCCTCAAAAGTCTCGGTTGCAAGGAAGCAGTAAAGAGCCGCTGCGAACGTGTTCGCGACGAATCCTTGACTGGGGATCTTAGTCGTTTCAGGGATCAAGTTGAACACGCGAGCATGTTCTTCAGGGGGGCCTTCAGGTTGCAAATCTGTCATAATCTTCCGTTCACTAGGGTTGCCTTGCCGTACTTCTGCCAACACTTTGAAAATGGGATGATGTTCCTGGTAGAACGATTCGAGTTCTTCGGGGTTTGTTATTGGCGAGTCATCTGGGGGGTGGGGAGGCGTTGGATGTGAGTTGGGTAACTTGAAGGCCTGTTCGAGTTTTCGATGTCTCCATTGGTGCGTTGCGATGTAATGGAGAATGTCTAGCTTTGTAATCTTCTTTTCTTCCTGTTTTCCAGTGATGTCATAGTATGGTGACGAACCGGTGGTAGCTCTCATAACCATTGCAATCACATGCGCCCAGACTTCGCATAGCTCGATACACATCCGACTAGGATGAGTCGTTTCGCTACTTCGTCGCGCGTATTCCCGTGTCTTGGATGTATTATAGTAGTATACCAACGGGATTGGGAGGAGGCGCATCAAGCTACCATTTCCTGAGAAGACGTCGCCCTCTAGGGTTTTTCGTATTTCCGCGAGAGCGAGTGTGGACCAACTGAACGTATAGTAATCCTGCGGCGAAGAGGTGGCTTTGGTGAAGGACTTGAACAAGGATTTAAATCGCCTGTCTTTGGGGGGCGTCTGTGCCTGCATCTGGCGTTTGCTGTAGATGTCGAGTGCATAACGTGTAGAGTTGCCAATGTCGAAACAATCGCCGGTTGGGGATAGGTAACCCTCTTTATACCACTTTAGGTACATGTCCATCTGATGGGGATCGTGAAAGCCGTCTGGACTGGTGGAGGTAGCGATGGAATGGGCAAGACAGAGCATCATGGACGTATCGTCTGTCCATGTACCTGGTGGGACGTCGAAATGTTCGTTTGGGATCATTGAATCGATGAATGGGTATCGGAAGCGCGGTTTGAACTCGCCAGGCCCACCGAGTGCGTCTACGATTGCTGTTGCGAGGATGGCTATTCGTATTTTGGTCGCGGCGGATGCGGGTGTAGGTCGTTGTTCATGGAGCGGACGTGGGTAGCGAGTTTGGGAGGACATATTGTGTTGTAGTAGGTGGTGGTATGGTGGTGGTGGTGGTGGGTGGGTGTGTATTGTTTGATGTGACCATATAAAGAAACGCAGTTGCTATCAAACGCAGGGCAGCGCAGTAAAATATGTAAAGCCTGAAAATTACCCTGTCGAGAATGCTGTAGACTGGAATAGCACGGTGGCTCGTTCAGTAGTGAGTGACAGCGGAGCAGGTCATTTGGAGGGCACCACTGCCCTTTTGTTGCGCTTACGTACAAGACATTATTTATAGATGGGCTTTGATGCCTAATGTCTCGTCCCCAAGTCGCAATGAAAGAGTCTTGGCAGATTTGCACAGTCAACGAGGCAATTAGCTGTAGTGCCCCTGCGGAACCATAGCAAAAGATAATAAAGAGTGACCTTCAGTTGATTTGTATTTTTGCGAGCGTGATTACAACAGCTGATGCAAAACGCATCATGGTGACTCTTGGCTTCCTCGGACCGGGATGAGGGATCGAGTTCAGGTATTGTTCCGCCATTTGAATTTTTGAGATCTCCCTTTATATCCCTCCCCTGAGTCAAACCTCGGCAGCTTCTCCATTTGACCTGTCAATTCCGACAGGGGCCGTTAAAGAAGTCTTTTGTTGAGTCTCCATTGCCCTTATTTTCTCGAGCATCAGAAGGTGTCAGGGAGAGCAGGTGCGAAACACACGTGAGTCTTTTTTTTTTTTTTTTTTTTTCACTCCAAACGACAAGGTGTGGGTTAGAAAAAGGAATGGGTGCCGACGGTGATTACATAATAAAATACCACGTGGGGTTAGAATCACATGGATGAGCGACTGGATAGGACGATGAAGGCCAACAAGCATACATTGGTAGCGTCCGACTCGCATGCATGGCTATCTTCTCGAAACCTTTCCAGCCATCGACGAGGAGGTCTCTCCTCGTCTTGTTCGTGACCTTTATTCTACTCAGGTCACGTTTGGCCCGGCTGCCTGGTGACATCTGGACCAAACTTGCCGAAAGCGCCCGGGGCGGAAGAGCTTTATCGCCTGAGGAGTTAACACGGGCGACTCAGCAGGTATATGTTAACGAGCCTGATGGTTCCAAGACACTCCTAGTGCTGTATCGTGACCGGCTGTCAAAGGTGTGTGTGTGTATGTTCTCCTGAACCCTTGGATTCTTACTAGGTAACATTGTCAAATTCTTTTTTGTGTCACGTTCTTTTGATTTTAGACCTCTTTACACCCCACACCAGAATCCAAGTTTGCTTCGGATGCACCTCATTTCCCTCCAATCCCTGCTGCAGCAAAGGCAAAACCCAACGTAGATGGCACCTTCCTCAAGCAGTTTCGTTCCCTTCTCTTTCGAATTGCGATTCCTCATCTGCGATCGAAAGAGTCATTCATTGTCGTCCTGCATTCATTCTTCCTTGTTTTACGAACGGTGCTGAGCATCGCTGTAGCAAAACTTGATGGTGTTATTGTTAGAGATCTGGTGCGCTAATTTTCTTCGACCATGAGATGCGGTTTTGATAACCGATGTTTGGGACCCCTGTTCTTCCCTTGATAGGTTAAAGCGGATGGGAAAGGTTTCCTAAGAGGTTTGGGGTTATGGTTTCTTCTTGCAATTCCTAGTACATACACCAACTCCATGGTATGTCTTGCTATTTTCATCACACATCCACGCATATATCCACTCTTCTTTTGCGTCATCAGATCAAACATCTCCAATCCAAACTATCACTACGGCTCCGCACTCGCCTCACTCGTTATGTACACGACCTCTATCTCTCCTCTTTTCCACATTTACGTTATTACCGTTCCGGCCTGGACGGCGTTGATCAATACATTACTGCTGATGTCGAAGCTTGGTCAGAAGCACTGGCTGGTCTCTAGTACGTTTCGGCATTCGCTTTCTTCTGATCCCCTTTTGAGACCTATATTTCTTTCAGTGGAAACGTCCTGAAACCTTCGTTGGATATCGTGCTATTTACAAGCCAACTCTCACGCTCGCTTGGTGTACGCGGTACAATACTGCTGTTTGTTAATTATTATGCTACAGTAGCAATCCTTAGGGCTGTGACCCCTGCTTTTGGTCGCTTGGCTGCGGTTGAGGCGAGGCTGGAGGGTGAATACCGAGCTGGGATGGGCAGAGTAGGTAGGGAAGCTGAGGAGATTGCGTACGTCTCGATACTCACGAACCTGTCAAGGCTGCTACTGATATATACTCCAAGGTTCTACAATGGAGGTGTTCGGGAGAAAGATATCTTAACTAGGGCATATCTCAAGTTAATCAAGCATGTCAACTCTATTTACAAGGTATTACTACTCTTGTTCTCATCTCGTTGGCTTGCTAAATAGCCTTGTAGATCCGGATAGCATATGAATGGACAGAAGACTATGTAATCAAGTACCTCTGGTCAGCGGCGGGATACGCCCTTATTGCTGTTCCCCTGCTATACACACGCGCCAGGCGGAGTATTGGAGTGCAGGCAGACAAGACACACGCCGTTCGAACTGGTAGTCCAGATGATGCCGTTGCAGATCGTACAGAAAGTAAGTCACGACTAGACCCTATTACGATTGTCCTCTGATCGTGTTATGCAACTCTACCAGCATACATTTCTAATCGTCGCCTTCTCATGTCACTTGCTGATGCTGGCGGTCGGCTCATGTATGCATACAAGGACCTCTTGGAGCTCGCTGGTTTAACAACTAGATTATACACTCTAATATCGACACTACACAACATGCCTGCTTTGCCCGAGGGCGAAACCTCCCAAGGCGACATTGTAGTTGAGCATGTAGATGTCTGCGTGGCTTCACAATCAACAGAAGCATATGCGAATGGCGATTCAAATGGGTGGTCTCATGTATCTCAACCCCCTTTGGTGAAGGATTTGTCTCTCGTGTTAAAAGAGGGCGAACACCTCATGATCACCGGCTCGAATGGTGTTGGCAAAACTTCTGTAGCGAGAGTCCTTGCGGGATTATGGGCCCCAGGCGGATCCGATACTATCCAAAATCTAGTTAGCCGTCCTCCAGCTCTTTTGGAGGACGGTCGGCGTAGTATCTTTGTTGTTCCTCAGCGGTCGTACATGGTTAGCGGCAGCCTGCTCGATCAGGTTATCTACCCCAACTCGTATGCCGACTTTGTGGAACGGTGGGAAAAGGTCCCAGGAGGCGTCGAAGAGGGTATGGAAAAGTTGAAGGATATCTTGGAGATGGTGCATCTTGGGTATTTGCCTGACCGTGAGGGTGGTTGGTTCACGAGGAAGGAATGGCGGGATGTGTTGAGCGGAGGCGAAAAACAGAGGGTATGTCTGCTCTTTCGCTATCAAACGACTCGGAGGAGATACTTATTCGTTGTCTGATAGATGGCTATGGCGAGAGTGTTTTATCAGCTCCCAAAGTTTGCCATTCTCGATGGTCAGTTCCACTATTACTTTTATTTTTTCACGCCTTTCCTTGCTTACACCACTCGTAGAATGCACGAGTGCCGTGTCCAGTGACGTCGAAGGCAGGATGTACGAACGAGCTAAAACCTTGGGGATCACCCTCATCACCATATCCCTACGACCGTCCTTGGCCAAGTACCACCACCAACTCTTGACACTCCATGGTGAAGACGGGTCTGCACGGTGGACACTGACTAAAGTGGGGACAGAGGAAGAGCGGATGGAGATTGACCGGGAGATTAAGCTTATCGAGGACAAATTAACAAAGGTGGATGGGTGGGAGAAGAGAGTGAAGGACTTGGAGATGTTGTTGAGTGCGCAGGTTGGAGTTGGGAAGTGATTGGTGGTTTGGAGGGGGGGGGGGGGGGATGTTGTTGAGGAGGACATTCTGTCAGACAGAGAGGATGGATTTGATTTAATTAATAGCAGACACGAGCTTTTTGTTTACTGTGACTCATATATATATTACAACTAACTTGTAGCTATACACCCAAGGTATGATTGTTTGGTAAGGAATATGTCAAGATGTAGTAGATATTAACACATTGTCACCAAGAACCCTTCTCAAGCCTAAAGTGCTCATAGAACCTGTTTGTAACTGTCTTCAAAGGTCCTAATGCACTGGCTTTGATGGCACATAGCTCCCTCATTGCCATGTTCCATGGAAACCTGCTTCCTCCCTTGCCATGGTACATCTCAGTATCATAGATGTACAGTATGCATATGATGCCCTCAACCTGGAAACCATAGCCTTGTCCATCAACCCCCTCATTGTCTCAGCTGGGGGACCCTCAGCAAACTCCTTTGAAAGTGACCTCAAGATGTCCTGTCTCCTTGTAATTGGGAGCTTGGTGAAATTCCCCTGGATCCTCTCCTTGTGCTTCTTGAAGATATCCTGGACATGTTCCCTGATGCACTTCAGATCCCACTGTCCATCCTGGATGGTACTACTGCTTGAGCCTCCCCTGTAAGGGACGTCTATCTCAGTGCTCAGGCAGTAAGCCAAAGACTGTTAGAATAGCTGCCCTTAAGGCACTAAAGTATCAGACCATAGAAAAATTATAAATAGTTCATCTAATTATAGCCCACCATGAGTCGTCTATTGATCCATGGATGCCTTGGAGATAGACTGCGGATATCCATGAATATTGCAGTGATATCATGCGCAGTTACCCCAGGTAAATGTGCAGCTACTCCAGGTAGAATCACATGTAGAATATTGGTCTGTGTGCATACAGTGACCCAAAAAACCATCCAGATGTTGTCCAGTTTGGAAAAGATCAGTTAATAACACTACAAATAAAATTTAAAAAAATCTGTTAAATTAGTATATGGTGCACTAATGTGTTGACTATATGGTGACATAAGCATGACATCATAGGCTCATCAATTGTGGAGATAAAAAATAATTAATCAAGGGTACTCATCTGGACAGTTTTTTTGCTCTCATGTCAAATGTGAGAAAGTCAACAAAAGTCACATGACTTCACCTTGCAATCAACAA
>KZ302120.1:33845-46482 GCA_002554575.1 Amanita thiersii Skay4041 | reverse complement strand
GCTACCCCAGGTGTAAGGGACGTCTATCTCAGTGCTCAGGCAGTAAGCCAAAGACCAAGTATAGGACTCTCAAAGGGAGCGGCAATGGCGAGGTGACCACCGCTTAGATAAGATAGAGATATATCTGATCACTAGGTAGAGTGATGCTCTAGGTAGTTCTTCAGACAGTGAGAGTGAAGTGAGAGTAGAGGAAATACTTGTATTGAAAGCCTAGGGAATCCTAGGCAAGTGGTTACTACTTATATACACAAAGTGGTAACTAGGAAGAGTTTAAAAGGTAAGGTGAAATGAGTAAGAGATAGTTGATGACTATCTCTGGTTGCGATGTGAGTAAGAATATTGGTAAGGTGATGAATAAGGACACCTGGGGACCAGAGTAGCCCGAGGTAGTAGTCAAGGTGTATGACTGTAAGTGAAACGACTGTCCAAGTCAGTGAGTTAACCAATATTCGCATTTGGATAAACAAAGGTAAACAGGAAAGCGTCGAAGCGTCGAAAATAGGGGCTGCATAGTAAAAGGGGCGCTTAGGGGTTGAACCTTGAGCGCTGAAGATTGGAGGGCGTAACACCAGGTAGCAACACGTGTAGAATATTGGTCCATGCGCACACTTCTGTACAGTATAAAAGAGGACCGTTTAGCGTCCTAGCAATATAAGTTCTTACAGAGCTTCTAGCACTAGCATAGGCAACTTACTAACCAGTAAGTACTCTCTTAGCTACTGCTTCCCCTAGGGATTAGCCTAGCGCTTTGCGCAGGCGTTCCAGACTGGGCCACTCCCTCTGGGAGCCAGTCTTCTCAACAGGTTATGGGCCCCGCAGCCTGTAGCTTGGGAGAACTGAGAGAGGCAACTCTCTCCCCTCATCGTCCCCCTCGCTCTCAAGGAGCTTGGGATCGTGAGGGACAGTAAGTGAGATACTCGCCTGCTGTGCCTCCTGTTGGGACTAAGGGTTTACTTACTCAGTGTTTAAATCGTGACCCTGGCACTGACCATTTTCTTTCTTTTAGAATTTTCCAAATTCTTTACAACAAATGGTATGCCTAACGTCACAATAAACAGCTACCACAATTTCGAGGTCCCCACCCCCAAAACCACCACCAATGGCCTCGTTGAGGCCATTACTGCCCGCCCTCTCCTGCAGAATCTTCTGCAGGATGTTTCTGCTTTATCCTCGCACGTGAATAACGTGCAAATGGTACAAATGGCCTGCGTGCCGATCCAACCGGTTGGCGCTGAATATATGTACCTAACCGAGTGCAGCAAACACGTTGCACTCGAATCCAAAATCCTTGGGTTGCTCATAGAGCAACTCAAAATTATTAAAAAGCAGAATGAGAGGTTCACCTCTGCATACGCTGTCCCCACTGGGTGGGGACACCAAGGGGCATTTGCAGGGGATTGGGGAGTCCTGGAGGAGAATGAAAATGAAAATGAAAATAATAATAACTAGAATATTTAGTTATTTTCATTTTTAATAACATTTTTCTCCCTTCTTGCTTTTTTAAACACTGTGCCTCTTGAAAGAGAAACTTAAGAGCTAACCAAAAATTGGCTTTTAGATCAAACCTCATAATGCACTGTTTCCCATTCAAGAAAGTAAAGAAAACCCAGCCCAACAGTGGCACCGGTTTCTTCTATATAGCCCCAGGCTATAAATTATCCAAAGAAGAAATCCATGAAGTTCAATCAAAGAACTTCAATATCAACTCTTACGCTGAACGATTAGGGTGTAAAGAGCTTCTTGCTCTTCGAAAATTCCCGCCCTACCCACACAAGTCAGTCAAGAAATCAGAAATCTCCTGCCCCCGCCTGCTCCGCCCCACCCAACAACGAATCATCCTTCATTACGACAATCACATCAGGCTCTACCACAAACACCTCAACAGCTTACAACATGACAACCATGTCTTTTTTTTTTTTTTTTTTTTTTGCATAGTAAATGAGATGTTATTTGTTACGCGTACAAACTACTTTGTAAGTATGTATGTAAATCCCTGCGAAGGGGATATATGTGTCCAAAAATTAGGTTTGAGGAAGGGAAGCGGGTTGCGCATTTATCGCACCCTGGTCTTCGTCCTCCTGTTGGACTAAGCTTTTGAAGGAGAAAGCTTTGGGGTTTTTGCGAACAAACTCAATTAAGAGTTTCGTGGCGGAAGATTTCCGCATTAATATAGGTAGTGGTGGTAAATTGTGTTTGAAGAAAAAACATTCATATAATATATGCTTACGTGTCAAAATCTTGTCTTCTCCTCTGTCAGCGCAGTGGGCACAAGCCTGGGAATTCTTGTTCAGGTGGAACTTGCTGGCGTATTCGGCGGTGGGAGCATGATTCGTAAGTGCTCTCGTGAGTCTCGCGTAGGTGTCGATGGTGTCGCCACAGAGTGCACTCCACCGTTTCCTGATGGTGGTGCTACTGGACGGCTGTCCTAATTTAATGGGGAGCCATGATGTCCCATACGGAGGGGTAAGATGTCGTCTCCATTCGTCCGTGAAGGTGCGGTGGTGGAGTTGTTTATAGTATGAAGGGGTTGTGTTGTTTGGGACTATGTCGGTGTGTTGATGTGTGAGTGTGTCCGCCTCCATGTTAAAAGGGATCCCTTTGTGACCTGGGCACCACCCAATGAGGAGGTGGTTCTGTGGTTTGTGTTGTAACCATCGACGTAGGGTGTCCGAAGCTTTGACCGAACTCATCCGGTCATGTGCCTTCCCCGCGCTGAGGAAGAGGTTGATTGCCGGTCGTGAGTCCGTATACAGGACCACACGACCCGAGAGGCCAGGGGAGGAAGTGGAGGGAGGTTTGCAGTGAAGTAGTAGATGAACTGCTTTCTGGAGAGCGGCAACTTCGCTCTCTGTACTATTTGTACTCGGGACTCCCTTGTACCACGACTGGATTTTTCTGCCTCGTGTTGTGACAATGACTGCTGCCGTCGCCTCATCCGTGTCAGGGTTGTGGCTACCATCAGTAAAAATTGCGAAGTCCGCAGTCTCTGAGGTATTTATAACTTGCGCAGTCCTCGTGTTGATCCAATTTTCGTAAATTTTACTGTCCGACTTCCTTGGGGGTATAGGGTTATCAAACGTGATTTGATCTTCGTAGCGATCTATGGTTCGTGCTCCATTGATTGCCAGAGGGTGTGTTACAATGTATCTCGGCGATATGGTGATGTCCTTGGCGTCCGTTAAAATTGTAGGTTTCGGGCGGCGTCTTGACTTCTCGTAGAGAAGGTTGTATGTGTGTATTCCGTCGAAGTTTATGTATCGTTTAGTTGCCCTAGTTGACGGTGTGACAGCAAGTCTTAGCATCGCGTTCTTTAGGCTCTTATTGAGCCATATGGTAACCAGAGGGATAGATGACAAAAGGTCTAAGCTCTTGATCGGAGTAGTTCTGAAGGTGCCAGTTATCCATCTATTGGCCACGTTTTGTATGACGTGGCATTTTTCAACCAGTTTTTTAACGCCGAATGCATTATGTCTGTACCACAGTTGAAACCCGTAACTCCAGATTGATCTTGCTATTGCCATGTACTGTAGATTAGTGCCCGCATGTTAGGTGAGAGTCCCCAGGTGGAAGTGCCCATCATACGCGCTGATCTGAGGAAAGTCAAGGCTTTATTAGTGTAAGAAGAAACGTGAAAGGAAAAATCTAGGTAAGGAGAAAAGAAAAATCCTAGGTACTTCCAATGAGGTTGTGCGTGAAACGTGATAGTATTTGTGGAATTCGTTGACGTGGGGAGTTGGATTTCCTTATGTTTTGCATCGGTCGGGGTGATGTATCCTTTTGGTCGCGTGAGGTCCAGTGCATAGAAGTTAAAGAATTCTGTTTTTATGGCTTCTAGTGTGAGGCCTATCTTTTCAAAGGCGTTGAAAAGGCGCGAGTACTGAAGGCGTAGGATAGTCTTGTTTTCCTCGATTGAATCCGATGAATGGCATAAGATGCCATCGTCAACGTAAAAAATTTGTAATGAAGGTGTCGAGAGAGGAAGGGGGAAATGGTGTTTAAGGGGGGCTGCGATGCATAGCGCTGAAAGGATTGGGGACAGACAGTCCCCTTGTGGTAAGCCCAAGTCAAATGATAGAAAAGGCGATGTAGCAGATCCCCATTTATACTTAGTTTTCCTGTCTTTTAGGAAAGTGTCGAGGAAGTCGCATAAAACGTCTCCGAACCCTTGGCGACGGAGTATTTTTATTACTACATCGTGATTCAAAGAGGGGAAAAATTGGCTTATATCAACTGCAATTATCGAGGTGTGGAGACCTCTTGCTCTTGCCTCTTCAACATGTGTGGTGAGTAATAAGCCAGCATCGGTCGTGGAGGACACTTTGATCCCTCCTACTTGAGCCAGGTGTACCAGGTTATGGACCAAGGCATCCATGTTCATGCGCGTCGCAAGTATCTTTGTTGTCAATTTGCTAAGGGTGTTGAGGAGGCAAATTGGTTGGTAGGCCTTTGGTGTGGTGTAATCGCTTTTGTTAGGCTTAGGTACTACAATCGTGGTGGATTCCTTGAATTGCGTAGGCCAGAAAGCGTTTGCGATTGACCAATTTAGGCTGTCTTGTAGCTGTTCTTGGAAGCGTTCGTGATGGTTCCAGAGATACTTGATATGACGCCATGTTAGATGGTCAGGTCCTGGTGTTGAGCCATTGGAGGTTTTTGAGAGGGCCTCGTTGATTTCCACTTTACTGATATTGTAGAATGTACGCGGGGTCTTAAGTTCGAATTTGTCTATTTCCTCTAGGTCTGGGGTAGTCGGTGCTTTGGAGTTAAATTGGTTATGGAGGCAAGACCACAAATCCGTGAGGTTGGAGATTTGTTTATTATCGCATGGTGACTTAATGGTAGAGAAAGCTGGGGGAGGGCGTTGGTTGCCCCATTTTGTGGGTTTCCACAGTTTCCTGCTTGACGATGCTTCCTGAACAATCACGCGATAATGCGTTTGTCTTGCTTCGTGTATTTGTTTCTGGTATTCCCCTCAGTTCTGTCTCGTAGGGTTTGCGCCAACGTCCTCCTTCGCTTTTTGACATTTGTCGTTCCACCAGGGGGTGGGGTGTCCCACCAATCCTGGTTTCGCGAACTGTTCCCACGATTGATAGATTGTGTCGTATAGTGACGAAAAGTTGGATTGGGCGGTTTGGAGGGTTTCGTTCCTATTGAGTTGTGTATCCGGAGTGGTCCACCATTCTTTTTCTCCAATGTTTGTGAGAAAGGCGAGCTCTTCTTCGCTGTCTTTCTTGATGTAGGGGGGTCGGAAAGGAGTGGATTCTGTCACCCATTCTATTGTGATGATTGCGTGATCGGAGGAGCCTCTGTCTGCCAAATCGACTTTCATGACAACCATGTCCGTCTTTACAGACAACATATTATTAGACTCAAGAAGCGCGAGGAAAAACATAGAGCCACAGAACTCGCACAATGGAGGTACAATGAGAGAATCTCTCAACAAGAACAGGATGAAGCATGGGCCATCCTTCAGCGTTTAAAGAGAAAACAATGGTATGAAGACCTTCGAGCGAAAAGACGTGAAGATGATGAAGTTTGGACCACGGTTCAACAGTTAAAGTGCAAGAACCGCTACGAAGACCTTCGCACCAAGAGGCGTCAAGACTACGCCCGGAGTCACGCTCACCAGATGGAAACCCTTAATCAAACTCTGGAGTACCACCCGGACCTTAGAAAACCACTCCTAAGTGACCCTAAAAACCGATTCATGACCTGGTTATGAGGCGGTGTCGAACTTTTACAAAAATACGGATGGTCTATTTCGAACAAGGAACGTAACCGTTTCCAACATTCCTTGAATGGCAACCGCATCAATCACGAACTAGGCAAACATCTACCGCTTGTGGTCCTGCGTCACCTTGTAATGTACTACTATGCAGATGAAATCCGCGTAGTATTCAACGCTACAAGAAGACTTAATGGATTTGCAAGGATCAATTTCCTATCAGTAATTAGGCACCGTTATTTCATCTGGGTATTGGGTGGAGAACCTCTACTCTATATCTATGGCTGGACTTTATCTGCCAAAGATAGAAATCATTTCATGCATGCCTTGCATGGCAACATCATGGGTATCCATGAACGAATCCTCCTCATACGAGAATTTCATGACGCTATTCTCTACATCATGGATTCCCTCAAAGATGCAAATCAAAACACCATTGACAGCTTCTTTGAAATCAGGGAAAACTGTTTCCTCATCTGGATCCTCAGCGAATCCCTACTAAGGAGGTATGGAGTACAAATCTCTGACGAGGAACGTAACATCTTTGAAGACACTCTTCAAAGATCTTTCCTCTCCCGACAGGAAAGAAATCGGTTGACACATGCTTTAACTGGAAACCGTAATTCCTTCACAACAAGAGGCCAAGCTGAAGAAAATCAAGATGGACTATTCATTGATCCTCGTCTCTTTCAATGCTTCATGTTTATACTAAACAACATACACGAAGCTACATACATTCTACAAGCATGCAGAATTCTTTCTCATGATGAAAGACTTTGTTACTTATCCGTTGAAAGAAGATGCATGTTCATCTGGATTATTGGCGGTGAAAGAGCACGTAATCATTACGGCCTTTTCTTATCCTCAGAAGAAAGAAATCGGTACATGCATGCAATGAACGGCAATGGTACTGATATCAGAACCTCTGAAATGGACCGCATCCCCATGATGGATGGCACCAACTATACCCTCTGGGAATATCCCATGAGAGCATATTTGGAATTCAAGGGTTACTGGCTGATCACTGTAGAAGGACTACCAGACTTAGTGAACCGGACAGAACCATTCGCTTACGAATGACAGGCTGCTGGAAGTACTGAACCCCCAAAAGAATCCTGGGAAAGCAAAATCAGACAACGAGAACTCAAAGACAAATACTATAATCTCGACGATGGCGCTAAAGGATCAATAAAACAAAGGCTTTCAAATGCCATCATCAAAGAAATTAAGGACCTCTCGTCAGCCAAGGAAATCTGGAAGCACTTAGAAGACAAATACAACAAGGCCGGAAGTGCCCAAGTCTTCGGTGATATCCAGAAGGTTTATGCTTTCCAAATACGGGGGAACCAGAACCCAGAGGCCGAAATCACTAAACTAGCCCTACTCTTTGTGCACCTCAAAGCCCAAGGAGCAGAGATGTCAAAATTTTACCAAGCCATGACGCTCCTAAACACGGGAGCAATGAAATGGCCTCATCTCATTTCCATCTACCTCTCACAGAATGATATGAAGGACCTCAGCTTCGACAAAATCAAAGTCATGTTCGTTGCCGATTGGCACAGAACAGCAACTCTTGGTCAACCCACCGCGAAAGTCAATAAACTCTCAGGGGTTCAACAGAAGAAGAAAGACCCTAAATGGAAAAAGGGTAAAGGGAAAGATGATTCAAAATCTGAATCACCCACTTCCCCTTCTTCTGACAAATCCTCATCTGGAAGAAAATTCCGAGGAGGACGGCGTACCAAGAAGAAGGCTAATTCGGCCATCGAAGAGATAAACAATGATGAACCGTCTCATATCTTGAGTTTTGCAGCTTCTGTGTTACGCCCTCCAATCTTCAGCGCTCAAGGTTCAACCCCTAAGCGCCCCTTTTACTATGCAGCCCCTATTTTCGACGCTTCGACGCTTTCCTGTTTACCTTTGTTTATCCAAATGCGAATATTGGTTAACTCACTGACTTGGACAGTTGTTTCACTTACAGTCATACACCTTGACTACTACCTCGGGCTACTCTGGTCCCCAGGTGTCCTTATTCATCACCTTACCAATATTCTTACTCACATCGCAACCAGAGATAGTCATCAACTATCTCTTACTCGTTTCACCTTACCTTTTAAACTCTTCCTAGTTACCACTTTGTGTATATAAGTAGTAACCACTTGCCTAGGATTCCCTAGGCTTTCAATACAAGTATTTCCTCTACTCTCACTTCACTCTCACTGTCTGAAGAACTACCTAGAGCATCGCTCTACCTAGTGATCAGATATATCTCTATCTTATCTAAGCGGTGGTCACCTCGCCATTGCCGCTCCCTTTGAGAGTCCTATACTTGGTCTTTGGCTTACTGTCTGAGCACTGAGATAGACGTCCCTTACATTCTGCAATGGTTCCTCATTACATGTCGACTGAATCCATCGTCGACAGCAGACCTTCTGCCAGTCCACAGAAATATCAGGGGACCCCAACCAAGGGTGTTTGGGAAACAGTCCCTGAAGCAATTTCCCTGCTTCACAGAATGGGTATAAAACCCAGTATTCAATCAGTGAAAACCACTGAAGAACCACTTCTTGAGGTGACAGATGATACACCTGTCAACAAAAAGCGAAAACTCACTCCTGAGTTTCTACCTCAAGATCCTATGCCTGATCCAATCACTGCTCCTGATCCAGAAGTGATTGTTGACTGGGACGAAGTAGTCTCCTTAGGGGAAGAACCCACTGAGGACTACACCGGAGCAGAACTGGCAGAAACGCCTACTGTTCTCGACGAAAGGTGTGTACTATCACCCAGTAACATGAACTGTACTAACATAATTCAGCACGGACTATCTCTTTGAAGAGATGATCCAGGATGCCTAAAAGCATCCTTTGCTGTACTCCACCCAAAAATGGTGGATAAATGTTTACATATGAAAACCTTTGTATCATGTAGTACCGGTTCAAATAAAAATTATGCACCATGGTTACTGGATTCTGGTGCCTCTGTACACATCACAATGAGAAAACAAGACTTCGTAGACTACAAAGACTTAAGACACCCTATCCCTATTGAAACTGCTCAAAAGGGAGCTGTTGTTAAATTACTAGGCTGTGGCACAGTCTATGTCAAACACAGCATTGATGGAGACAATGATACTATCTCAAAGATATATCCTGTCTATTACCTACCTCAACTAGGCCATCGAATTTTTTCCCTTGGAGAATTCCTTGCCGGAGGGCTCTCCTTTTTGGGAAATAAGGAGGGAGTTAAAATCATTGGGAAAAACAATGAAACAATTATCTCTGGAAAAACATCCAGACTATATCCAAACCTCTTTCTGATACGAACTGAGATAGTATCAGGGTTTGAACATCTGTTATCAAAAGCAACCCTCCCAGCCCTGGAGAGTAACTCTCTGAATCACCCCTATCACATCTGGCACAAACATCTAGGGCATCCTGGTGCTGAAGCCCTAAGACACTTTAAAAACGATTCATTGGACATGCCATCTGATGTAATCAAACCCAGAACAGACACTATCTGTACTGGTTGCACGAAAGGGAAAATGACAAACAAGTCTTTTCCCCCTTCCAAAACAAGAGCAAAACAACCTTTTGAACTTGTACATTCCGACATCAAAGAATTCCCTAAAGAAGGTTTCAGGCGTACAAAATACATCGTCACCTTCTTGGATGACTTTTCTGGTTGGTGCGTTACAACACAACTATGAAAGAAATCCCAAGTATGCGATGCTGCCAGGAAATTCTTTGCCCTCGTAGAAACGCAATTTGACACGAAGGTCAGAAAATGGTGAACTGATGGTGGCGGAGAATTCAAATCCATAGAACTCTCCGAATTAATGAAGAGTAAAGGAATAATGGAAGAAACAAGTGCCCCGCACTCTCCTCAACAAAACGGCCGTGCTGAACGTCTCAATAGGACCTTACATGAAAAATCTGAAGCAATGCGACATCAAGCCTGCTTACCAGAATCCTTTTGGTTGTTCACCTGGGCGCACGCTACTTACCTTTACAACATAACACCTCAAAAATGTCTGAAATGGAAATCCCCTCATCATACATTATATGGGGAAAAACCATCGGTTGAAGCTCTACGAGTTATTGGTTGTGCTGCTCATGTTTGGATACCTGAAGAAAAACGCCAGAACAAATTATCACCTCGATCTGAGATGATGATTCATCTAGGATTACAACCAGGTACCAAAGGGTGGTCTTTCCTCAGATCTAATGGCTCTATTTTCATCGGAACAAAAGCCATCTTTGATGAATCAGTCTTCCCAAGATGTAAAGACACAATCACTAAAAAAATCTCCAAGAATCATTACTGAACACTCTTCTGAAAATGAAACATCAGAAGATGTTCCTCCTCCACTTGATGATACACCTTTTAATCCCCCACCTCCCATGGATTTAAAAGGAGATTCATTCGATGACAATGATTCTTCCAATGGTGATTCAGACTACCATCCTTCTTCTGAAGAAGAAAATGAATCCGATAATCAATCAGATTTGAAACAAGAAGAAGAATCGGAAGACAACAATGAATCTGATGAAGAATCAGATCTCAAAGACAAAGAAGAAACGGCTGACATATTGGAACCAGGTCTTGATAATGAATCAGAATCTGATCAATATGCCGAAAATGATGACGTCTTTGAGGATCCCGAATCTGACAATGAAGACACCAAAGAACATGAGCATGAGGGAATTATGGAACCTCAACGTCCACCAACACCACCTCTCAGACGATCTGAAAGAACCAGAAACATCCCTATCAGGCCTGGTAACATTTATGGTGAACAACAAGTTCCTTCTGAAATCCTACGGGATCTTCAGAATAAATCAGCCTGGCCCCCCGGTGGTAGAGCCAGCAATATAAACATCACAAGGGACTCATCTCAACAAGATGACAGTAAGAAAACTGAAAATTCCACTAAAAAGCGGAACCCTCGTGATATACCAGAATCACTCTCAAAGAAACTGAGAGACATTGGTATTAATCTAAAGGAATTGGATGACGTCACAAGAACATGGCTTGAAGCTATGAACTTTGACAAAATGGGATTAACCCAAAAAGCAAACTTTTTGGGTAATGGGGGAGTAGCATTCGTACTCAAAAAATTACTTAAAGCTGCTGTCCCTGACGACATCCCCATTCAATTCAGAGACATTGCCAAATTACCAACCTCTGAAAAGAACGCTTGGTATGAGGCCTGTAAAGAGGAAATTAAAGCCCTTGAAAGCCACAATGTCTATAAACTCGTACCACTGCCAAAAGGCAAAAAGATCATCAAAAATAGATGGGTTTTTAACAAAAAATCTGATGGAAGGAAAAAGGCAAGATTAGTTGCCAAAGGTTTCTCACAAGTCGAAGGAATTGACTTCAATGAAATCTTTTCCCCTGTCGTAAGGTATGAGAGTGTTCGCCTCATACTTGCCCTTGCCACCCTTGAAAAATGGCATATATCTGGGCTAGATGTTAAAAATGCCTATCTTTATGGTACTCTGAACGAAGAGATCTATATGAACCAACCAGAAGGTTTCATTCAAAAAGGGAAAGAACATCTAGTCTTAAAACTAGAGAAAGCCCTTTATGGTCTTAAACAAGCAGGACTTGCTTGGTGGCATGCCATGGAAAAATCCATGAAAGAATTAGGATTCATTCGCATCAAATCAGATGCAGGCATTTTTGTCTTCAAGAAGAACGGTAAAATGGTTATCGCCATTGTTTATGTGGACGACACATTATTCCTTGGACCTGACAAGAATTTCTTACTCGACATCAAAAAGAAATTCATGAATAAATGGGAATGTAGAGAAACTGACTGTTCGGAATTCTTGGGGATGAACATTAAAATCAAGAAAGGAAAACTCTATCTTGATCAACAAAAATATCTCTTAAAAATACTTGAATGATTCAGCATGCAAAATTGTCGAACATCAAAAACCCCACTTCCTGCAGGTTACATTCCACAACCAAATCCTGGAAAAGTGGATCCAAAACTAAGATCCCGCTTTCAACAGATCATAGGATCTTTATTATATCTCATGATTGGGACAAGACCAGACATCGCTTTTGCAGTGATAAAAATGTCACAGCATTCCACCAATCCCTCTCAAGAGCATATAGATAAAGCCCTATACATTTTCAGGTATCTCAATGGAACAAGGAAATATGCACTTGTCATGGACGGAAACAGCAAAAAATCACTCATCGCATTCACCGACAGTGATTATGCCTCTGACCCCATAAAGCGAAAATCCACATCAGGTTTCTTCACCAAATTGGCTAATGGCGCCATTTCATGGACATCCCATTTACAGCCAACAATTGCCCAATCCTCTACTGAAGCTGAATACATGTCGCTATCAGACTGTTGCAAGCAAGTGGTCTGGCAAATCTCCATGATGACAGAATTAGGATTTAATGTAACTCCTGTTCCAATTTGTGGAGATAACCAGGGATCAATTTTCATGGCCTCTAATCCGGTACAGGAAAGAAGGTCAAAACACATCGATGTAAAATATCACTACATCAGAGAGGTAGTTGAAGACAAGAAAGTCGAGTTAGAATTTATTGCCGGAGAATATAATCCAGCAGATCTTCTAACAAAGAATTTAGCAAATATCAAATTTGCTCAATTCAAAAAGGAACTCGGTCTCGAATTCTATTCAGACTGAGAAGTCTAACTTGCTATACAATATCCCTTAAGGGGGAGTATTATTAGCAAGGGGGAGTGTTAGAATAGCTGCCCATAAGGCGCTAAAGTATCGGACCATAGATAGTTATTAATAGATACATCTAATTATAGCTAGCCACATGTTGCCATGTGTCAAGAGTCCAGCCATGGACTCCCTGGAGATACAGTGACTTCCAAAAGCGTTGCAATGTTTTGGTGATTTCAATTGAATGGTT
>KZ302120.1:8952-32174 GCA_002554575.1 Amanita thiersii Skay4041 | reverse complement strand
TAAACTGGGGGCTCAAATGAAAGCTAGGAAGGTAGGCTATCTTGGTAAATATAATTACAATTTTATACATTTTATCAGATTTGTTATTAACCATTCAATTGAAATCACCAAAACATTGCAACGCTTTTGGAAGTCACTGTAGACTGCGGATATTCTATGAATATCGCGATAGCGTCATGCGCAGCTACCCCAGGTAATAATGACATCATGCGCAGCTACCCCAGGTAGCAACACGTGTAGAATATTGGTCCGTGCGCACACTTCTGTACAGTATAAAAGAGGACCATTTAGTGTCCTAGCAATATAAGTTCTTACAGAGCTTCTAGCACTAGCATAGGCAACTTACTAATCAGTAAGTACTCTCTTAGCTACTGCTTCCCCTAGGGATTAGCCTAGCGCTTTGTGCAGGCGTTCCGGACTGGGCCACTCCCTCTGGGAGCCAGTCTTCTCAACACATGTCTGACATTTCATGTATTTTTCTTCTATTAATACTGTATACTGGTCTGAAATGTATATAAAGCCTGTTGTTAGGAGCTCACTGATACTACCCAATGCCGCGATCCTACAATCCTCAGGCGTCACTCCAAATGTTGAAGAAGAGAAGAAGAGATTGAGAATGGTCAAAGAGACAAAGAGATTGAACTTTTGAATAGTATTACTGTGAGGTAAACTATCAAAGAGCTAAAGTACAAACAACTACATACAAAAGATTAAAAGGAATTAACATAAAGAGGTAACACAAAGGGGGAATCAAACCAAGAGTCTCTCAGAATTATCCGAGATGTCCGAGGTTGATAAGATGGGAAAGTGGGAGATAAGATAGTAAAAGATAAGATAAAAAGAGGCGTGCGCCTAGACAGGCACTAATGCAAGCGCGCGTCTAAGTGAGCGCTTATAGCAAAGGTGAAGAATAAAGAAAAAGGAAGAAAGAAAGAAAGAAAGATAAAGAGAAAACATATGTACGCATTCGTAACACCTGTATTCTGTAGCTAGAAAAATAACAGACTTTGTTCTCTCAATTGTTGAGCCTCTGCCTCCTCTTGAAATCTTGCTACACGCTACTCTCTGCATCGTTTACTACACTGCTCTAGATTGTAAGTGAAAGTCTTACTTAACTAGCTGCTGCATGTTGCTGTTGTCGTCCTCTCGACAGGTTATGGGCCCAAGCTGCTCTAGCTGGTCACTGCTGCAGGTAGTCAACACTGTCTGCAAGGTAATATGCTGGTATTAGAGTAGCTGGGTCATGTAGCCATGTACTATTGTTTGCTTGTCATTCACACTGATGCATATGGGTCTTGGGGGCTTTTTATTCACAGACATAGCCCCGGCACCCAGGGGATAAGGGCTTTCCCAACTGCACATACCTGCCCACGTTAGGGATAACAGCGCTCAGTGCAAGTTCAGGGGACCGCTTTGACAAGCGTGAAAATAAAGTCAGAATGATACCACTCAAAGGGTCTGGGGTTACAGGTTATACCCATTATTAAAAAACCGAAGTGCATCCAGTCCTATGAAGACATTGGACTGTGGTTTAGACATGTCCACCAAGAAATGTCTAGTTACTATTGGGTGTACTGAGCCCACTGTGACTTATTAAATTGGATATGTAGGCACCCATTTTCGTTGGGACTAAGTAGATACAAACCCTTTTTCTTCAGTATAAACATTGTGCTACAGCTGCATTGTCAGTTGTCTACACAGATGAGTGGTATGTCATGCCTTAGGCTGCATGTTATGATCTGTTCTTTATTTCTTTCTCTTTTCTTTTCTTTTCCTTTTCTTTCTTTTTTACCCCATTCCAAACGCCCGTTAAGCGCGCGCTTCCTTTAGCGCTTGTCTAAGCACGCGTCTCTCCCAGCGCTTCTTCTTTTCCCTTCTCATTGGTCGATGGTTCGATTCAACCAAAGGCCAATCTTTTATTCCTTTTCTCTGTACTTAAAACATCGTTGTAGTTTATTTGTCCTTTAGCTCTTAGATCGTCTATCCACAGTATAGCATCTTAAGTAGCCCAATCTATCCTTCTCTTCCTCTTGAACGCTATTTGGAGTGACGCCTGGGTATAGTTGGATCGCGGTTCAGGCTATACTAGTGAGCTCCTGACAGAATCTAAGAGCTACCTTACTCACCCGTCACGAACGTCTCCCCGAGACTCAAATACCTACCACTTCCAAAGACGTGCTTGCATCTCCCCATATCATTTCTATTCGTAGTCCCGGAGGGTGTCCTACATCCGTAGCACCTCTAACATCGTTGGCCTAATCACAGGCCCCATCAACCGCTGCCTAATCACAGGCACCTACGACCTCTCTCGTTGCCCAGCGCCTCCCACGACTGTGTCCCGTTATTGCTGTTGGAGATAGAACAGAATAACTCACGGAGTAAGCAGGAACTTGGCAAGGCGTACCCTCGTGTTGGTACCCTCTTCGAGTGAAATTCGTTCGTTCGTCGCCCAGCGCGCCATCGATCCCGGACTCCCCTTATCCTTATCCATCAATCACTTACAGTACCTAAGAGGCAGACTAGGGTCGTGCGCCTGCCTCAAGGTTCTACTAGTCATCTACTTCCTTTCAAAACCCTTTACACCCAACCCTCTCACCCCACACTCTAATAATGGATCCATTATTGTATTCATTATTACCTTTCTACTACCTTTTCCGTATCCTGTTCTACCCCCTTCGCATGATGGTTGGTGGCTCCGGCGGTGGTTCCGAAGAGCCCGATTGGTCACTGGATCAAGCTATGATCCAAATTCAACAATTGGTAAACAGCGTGGCAGCTCTACAAAACACCATCCAACAACAGAATGCCGTCATACACCAGCTCCAGGCCCAACAACCGATTGGTAGTGCAGGAGGATTACCTCGTGGTCCGAAAATGGCCACCCCTCCTATCTACAATGGCTCTATGACCAACTGTGAAGGTTTTATCAATAGCTGCAGGCTATATATGTCGGCGAAACCACAGGAGTTCCCGACATTGAGGATTAAAGTCACATGGGTTTTGGGATTCATGCAGACGGGAATGGCGCAGATGTTCCGCGACCATTTCTTGGTATACATGGCGACTCCGGAATTCAAAACTCAATACGAACAATCTCAAGAACCTGACCAAATCGAACTTCTATATCGCGATATTTACAAGGCATTTGGTGACCCAAATAAACAGGCCACCACAATACAAGAGATTACCACTATCCGACAAGGTTCTAAGTCTGCTGAGGAACATGTACAATTGTTCAAGCAGAGTTATATGAGGTCAGGTTACGGAGAAACGGCAGGCATCCACGAGTTCAAACGTTCATTGAACTCTCCCCTCTTGGACAAGTGCATGGCCGTTCCGGAGTTACCGGTTACCATTGAAAAATGGTACGAGCTCGTCATTCGATTAGACCGCCAGTGGAGGCAGGCGGTAGCTGAGCGAAAGGTCTTTGCCACACGAGGAGGTGGCGGCGCCGGCGGACAGTCTGGTTCAACGCAACGAACCGGACAACAGGGTCAAACACGGTCCAACAATACACAACAAGGCGTTAATCAACACGCACAAAGGAATTGGCAGCCACCGGCCAACAGGACACAACCAACATCCTGGAGGCCTCCAGTTCAACCCGCACAGCGAGACCCGAATGCTATGCAGGTCGACCGGAATCGTGGACCGATCAGATGCTATAATTGTGGTCAGACTGGCCACATGGCTCGCGTTTGTCCCAACCCCCGACAGACACAGACGAGGTTAGTGAACGCCTGGAATGGCGGCACTAACGAAGAACGGGATGAGTTGTGGAGGTTAGTGATGGGCGGCAGTGATCAGACAGGTGGCGGTACAGCGAGAATTGAAGAAGTCCCAGATACACAACCGGTCACAGCACAGGCGACGCAAACAGCGCCGCGCACTCAGGGTTTTGCATTCGGCCAATGAATGACTCCGCTTCATTGGTCTCTAATTCGAACTATGTAGATGGACCCGTATGTATTGATTACATACTACAGAATCATATGCATCTTTTGAATCATATCAGGAGTGAACCCTTGAGAACAAACAATAAAGGACTAAGAACCTGGACCGGCCCCTGGGTAACCAGGCGTATCTGGAACAAAGAGAAGACAGAAGCGATAAGGACCCTCCAACAGTATGCTCATAATAAGCGTACCTCGGAAATTACTGATGAACTCATTGACCATTTAAATTTAATGAGTGAAAACGATGCATTGATGTCCATTTACGAACTAAAAAATAAACCGACAATAGTTCATACTAGTGGAACTCATCAAATGGACATCAAAACGGTCATCAGTACTACCAACACCTTTCAAACTTTCGAGGTCAAGGCATTGTTGGACAGCGGATGTACAGGGTCGTGCATCAACCAGGAATTCGTGAATAAACATTGGTTAAATACTATTCCTCTACCTCGCCCAATTCCAGTATACAACGCCGATGGGACTAAGAATAATATTGGGTCCCTGACGCACAAAATACAATTACGGATGCGGATTGGCGATCACGTAGAACTGATGGATTTCAGCATTGCCAATATCAGTAAAAATGATATTTTCTTAGGACATGATTGGTTACAACACCACAATCCTAAGATTGACTGGAAAAAAGCAACAATTGAATTTTCATGATGCCCTGGTCTTTGCAACGAAGGTTCAGAAGTAGAGTCCCCTGAGGAAGAGTCCATTAATAAAATGGACTGGGACGAATTTGAACAGGGAGACCACCTGTTAGCTATCCATATCGGATCCGAAGAATTCAGGTTACGGGCTTACCAGTCAAAGGCGGGACAACTAGCGGAACAAGCCTACATTCCCAAAACGTCCAAAGAATTAAATGCTAAAATACCCGCCTACTGTAAACCCTACCGAAAGGTATTCGAAAAAGAAACTTTCGATCAGCTGCCGCCACGACGCCCATGGGATCACGCAATTGAATTAATCCCAGACGCAAAAAACTTAGATTGCAAAATCTACCCATTGAATAACATTGAACAACGGCAGCTTGACGAATTTCTTAAAGAAAACCTGGATTCAGGACGGATTTGACCCAGCAAATCACCCATGGCCTCTCCATTCTTCTTTGTGAAGAAGAAAGATGGATCTTTGAGACCTGTACAGGATTATCGAAAGCTGAACGAGATGACAATAAAAAATCGATATCCTCTACCCCTTATTAGTGAATTAGTCGATCGGTTATCCAGCGCCAAGTATTTTTCAAAAATGGATATCCGATGGGGGTACAACAACATCAGGATCAAAGATGGTAATGAATGGAAAGCAGCTTTCAGGACAAATCGCGGACTATTTGAACCGCTCGTGATGTTCTTTGGACTTACCAACTCCCCAGCCACCTTTCAGACAATGATGAATGATATATTCAGAAACGAAATTGCTGAAGGGTGGATGAGTGTATATATGGACGACATACTCGTCTTTACCAGAACACTTGAAGAGCATCAACGGCGAGTCGCACAAGTATTAGCGAAACTAGAGGAACACCAGCTATCACTCAAACCCGAAAAATGTCAGTTTGAAAAAACTGAAATTGAGTTCCTTGGTTTAATAATATCTGCCGACTCGATTCAAATGGACCCGATTAAGGTCAAGGGGGTTATGGAGTGGCCTAGACCGACTTGTAAATGGGAGCTTCAGCAATTCCTCGGTTTCTGTAACTTCTACAGAAGATTCATTGAGGGATTCGCTCGAATTGCTAAACCGCTTACTATCTTGACTGGTAAAGTGGATTGGAAATGGGAATCGGACCAAGAAAAGGCTTTTAACGGATTAAAACAAAGAGTCACAACACAGCCTATCTTGGTTATCCCTAACTCCACTGAACAGTTTAGAGTTGAGTCCGACGCATCAGACTTTGCCCTAGGTTCAATCTTATCTCAACAGCAGGCAGATGGTACTTGGAAACCGGTAGCTTATATGTCCCGCTCCTTAAACGAAGCAGAACGTAACTATGAGATTTACGATAAGGAGATGCTTGCCATTATGGCAAGCTTCTACGAATGGTCTCATTATCTCAAGGGAGCAAAAAAACCAATCGAAGTTCTGACCGATCATCAGAATTTAACATATTTCCGGAAACCACAGAATTTAAACCGTCGCCAAGCGAGATGGATAACAGACCTACAGGATTATAATTTCATAATCAAACATAGACCTGGACGAGCGAACACCAAACCAGATCTCTTGTCAAGACGGGCAGGGCATGATAAAGGAGTAAATGACAATGAAAACACAATACTCCTAAAAGAACAATTATTTGTTCGAATCTACGATGATGACCGCGCCCTCAATGAAGCTGAGAGCAAAATCGCCAAGCTTGGCAAGAGATATTGGGATAAACAGGTCCATGATGGAATTAAGAATCGGGATCCTGACTTCAAGGTCCAGGACCGATGGGTCTATTGGCAAGGTCGCATGTATGTACCAGTGGATCAGGAAACTAGGAACCTTATCATCACGATCTGTCATAGTTGGGCTACCAATGGTCACCCTGGAGTCGCCAAGACCATTGAGTTAATAACCAGGGATTACTGGTGGCCTAATATGAAGACAGACGTGGAAAAATTCATTAAGGGATGCGAAGGATGCACCATGAATAAACCAAACCGACAACGGAAGTCAGCACCCCTTCACCCTAATGAAATTCCTCCTGAACCATGGCATACGATCAGCGTTGATTTTATAGGGCCTCTACCGGAATCGAAAGGATACGATACAGTAATGGTCGTCGTGGATCGCCTAACCAAAAAGGTGTATTATATACCCACCAACTCTACTATCACAGCATTAGGGACCGCCACATTATTCAAGGATAATGTGTTTAAAGAACACGGTCTCCCTAAAAAGGTGATAAGCGATCGCGGCGCCCAATTTGTATCAAACTTTATGAGGGAATTGTACAGGTGTCTAGGGATTTCAGGAAACTACTCGACGGCATTCCACCCACAAACCGATGGCCAGACTGAACGAGTTAATCAAGAACTCATTGAATATTTGCGTATCTATGTAAACAGCCAACAAAACAACTGGGCGGACTGGTTACCCATCGCCCAGTTCTGTCATAATAACAGGGCTCACAGCGCAACTGGCTATTCCCCATTTATGCTAAACAACGGTCGGAATCCCTTCATGGGAACAGAGCCAACGGGTAGTTCAAAAAATCAATCGGTACAGGATTTCTTAGATCAAACCAAGAACGCAATCTCTAAAGCCAAAGAAGCACTCTTGAAATCGAATCAAAAGATGAAAGAGTCGTACGATAAACACACTAAAATGGCTATAGAGTATGCGATCGGGTCTAAAGTGCTATTGGATTCAACCGATATCAAGACAAAACGGCCATCCAAAAAACTGGATAACAAATATTACGGGCCATTTACAGTCAAAAAGAAGATCGGTAATTCAGCCTATCAACTAGAAATTCCTGCGGATTGGAGAATACATGATGTATTCAACGAATCCAAACTCAAACCATATACCGAACCTATGACACCTGGACAACGAACCCACGGACGCCCCCCCCCTGAGATAGTAGGAGACCAAGAGGAATATGAAGTGGAGGAACTCTTGGACAGCAGAGTCAGACGTGGAGGAAAGTTAGAGTATCTGGTGAAGTGGAAAGGATACCCAGTTGAGGAAAGTACCTGGGAACCTGCCACAAACATGGTAAACGCCCAAGACAAAGTCAAGGCATTTCACAATAAACGCCCAGCAGCACCTAGACGGATAGCGCTCATAGATCTAGATTTTAAGCGCTACGAAAACATGACGGAAACCTGGACACCTCGTCAATTATTCGGATGGGAGGATGGAAAGTTCGAAAGGGAGTACTTAGAGAAGCTGGAGCGGAATTGGAAGGTGTGGAAAGGTGCGCGACAACATGCCAACTCTTTATAGATTGCGTGGGCGCAATCCTTAAAGGGGGGGTGATGTTACGATCTGTTCTTTATTTCTTTCTCTTTTCTTTTCTTTTCCTTTTCTTTCTTTTTTACCCCATTCCAAACGCCCGTTAAGCGCACGCTTCCTTTAGCGCTCGTCTAAGCGCACGTCTCTCCCAGCGCTTCTTCTTCTTTTCCCTTCTCATTGGTCGATGGTTCGATTCAACCAAAGGCCAATCTTTTATTCCTTTTCTCTGTACTTAAAACATCATTGTAGTTTATTTGTCCTTTAGCTCTTAGATCGTCTATCCACAGTATAGCATCTTAAGTAGCCCAATCTATCCTTCTCTTCCTCTTGAACGCTATTTGGAGTGACGCCTGGGTACAGTATAGTTGGATCGCGGTTCAGGCTATACTAGTGAGCTCCTGACACTGCATACTTAGTGTAGGTGGAGATCCGTCTCCCATTGTATACAATTAGTAGTTGTAATTACTGTAGAAAAACTTTCTTCATATATAGTTCCTAGTCTGGATGGCTATTGGCCAGATGGGAGGTGCCACAATCACCAAAAACTTGTTGCAGACATTCAGCCTGCTGTTGCCACAGCTAGTTCTGTTCTATGTCCATTTCCTGGAGATTGGCTACACAGCTGCCCTTATGCAACTGTATGCTGATCAATATCTATTTCCATAGCTCAAATCTATCAAATCAAACTTTGATCTTTATAAAATGTCTCAAACTCAATCCCGCATTGCCACTTCTGCCGCCAACTCTGCCGGCAAAAATAAGTCTATCACTTCTTCCTCTTGCTCTTCTAGCAAGAAATCATCTTCGGCGTCTATGGCTTCTAATAAATTTGCGCCACTTGCAATTCTTAAAGATACTGTCAGGGTCGCCAATCCTATTAAGTGATCTCCGACCCCCTATCCCAAGAATAGGGGAGGTCTCCCTACCATTGTTCTGGTTCCACAGATTGTCACTCCACCAGAACACCCCCCTCGTTACATTCCGGCCTTTAATTATTCTCAGGAGAGCCTGGAAAATCAGGGAGAGCCTGCTGACATTCTGAATTCCTGGAAGTTCCCTGGACCACTTCCTGGGACACAACCAGTTGTTATTCCAGAATCCTGGAAACAAGCCAGTGGAAAATTTGTAATCAAACAATCTGACCACTCAGATTGGGTAGCTGGACCGAGCAGTCCGACTTTTGCTGCCACAGCAGCACAAGGAGTTCCCACGAACTCCAAACAGGTTTTCAGAAATCCACACAAGGATCGTATGGCTGAAGAAGCCAAGAAATGGGAAATTATCAAAGCCGATTGGGATGCCTGGAATGATGCCTCATCTAATTTTCTAAAAAATGAAGTTGAAGGCAGAAATGCCACCTTCATGGCTGTCTATAAAATAGCTAAGCAGCCAAGATTAGATTGGGGTGATGGTCCAGATACTGACCATAAAATCGGTTATATTAATTCCTGGTTAGAGTGTTATACTTTTACCTTTTTCTCTTTCTTTTTCTTTATCTTTTCTTTCTCTTTTCTTTCACTTTCCCCCACCTGTTACTGACGCCCAAATAGACATGCGCTTGTATTAGCGCCTGTCTAGACGCGCGCCAATTCTTATCGTATCTTATCGATCTCGGTCATCTCAGATAACCCCCGAGAGGTCCTGAGTTCGATCCTCCCTTCAGCCTTTCTTTAATTACCCTTTACTTTAATTCGTTGTTTGTCTTAGTTAGTTCTTTAGCTCCTTGATAGTTTCTCTCACTGAGTAACTACCGAGTTCAATACATCCTCTTATTCGTTCTCTTCTCTCCTTCTCTTTCTCGCTGTCGACACTTGGAGTGACGCCTGAGAAGTGTAGGATTGCGGTTTTGGTGGTATTTAGTGAGCTTCTAACATAATCAAGGAGCTACTAAACTCACTCGTCACGACCGTCTCACCGAGACCCATAAAACCTCACGTCCATAGGCACGCTTGTGCCTCCCCCCCTACATCTTTAACTCTTAGTTCAGGAGTGTACTACATCCGTAGTACCCACCTCACTCGTATGCCTAATCACAGGCGCCTTCGACCGTTCCCTAATCACAGGGACTACGACCTTTCGTGCACAGCGTGCCCACTGACCCACCCGTAATAGCCGTTGGAGATAGAACGGTATTACTCACGGAGAACCGAGGGATCTTGTACAGAGGCGTAGGCTTGTGACCTACCCCCTTCGATTCAGCAACCGCTCGTTCGCCACCTAGTGCGCCATCGATCGCGGAGGCTCCTTATCATTCTCATCTCCTTACCTAAGCTACAAGTCAGGGTCGCGTGCCCGTAGCGAGGTTCTATTGACTACTTCTCTTATCAAATTTCAATCTCCTATCAATCACCATGGATCCGTTATTGTACACCCTGCTCCCTTTCTATTATTTGTTCCAGATTCTTTTCTTCCCGTTGCGCATGATGGTGGGTGGCGGTACAGGAGGTACCGATGAGCCGGACTGGTCCCTGGACCAAGCTCTGGCACAAATCCAACAACTGCTGGGCGCGGTAAATAACCTTCAGCACACAGTGGCACAGCAAAGCCAGACCATCGCCCAGCTTCAGGCGCAATCGGTAACTTCTCAACCTGGTACTGGAAACCCCTTCCGCGGACCCAAAATGGCGACACCACCAATCTACGATGGCGCCATGGCAACGTGCGAAGGTTTTATAAACAGCTGCCGCCTCTATATGTCGGCAAAGCCCCAGGAGTTCCCAACTTTACGCATCAAGATTACGTGGGTATTGGGATTCATGCAGACAGGCATGGCCCAATTATTCCGTGATCATTTCCTGGTCTATATGGCTACACCCGAATTCCAAACCCAGTATGAGGAATCGAACGAACCGGATCAGATCGAGCTGTTGTATTGAGACATTTACAAGGCGTTCGGGGACCCGAACAAACAAGCTACTGCTATTCAAGAGATCACCACGATTAGACAAGGATCTCGGTTGGGAGAAGAGCATGTACAGCTCTTCAAACAGAGCTTCATGAGATCAGGTTACGGTGAAACCGCTGGCATCCATGAATTTAAACGCTCTTTGAACACCCCCTTACTCGACAAATGCATGGCAGTACCCGAACTCCCCACCACACTCGATAAATGGTACGACCTGGTGATTAGATTAGACCGCCAATGGAGACAGGCGGTTGCAGAAAGGAAGGTATTCGCTGCACGAGGAGGTAGCAGCACCGGGACTACATCTCGCACTGGCCAACCAAATAATACGCAAAGGCAAGGGACAAATCAACAAAACCCCCGTACTTGGACACCTCCGGTCAACCGACCTCAACAACCGCAATGGAGACCCCCCGTACAAACTGTACAAAGGGATCCAAACGCAATGCAGGTAGACCGGAACCGGGGACCCCTACGCTGTTACAACTGCGGCCAGAATGGTCACATGGCCAGAGTTTGTCCAAATCCATGCCAACAACAAACTCGCTTGATGAATGCCTGGAATAGCGGAACGGACAATGACAGAGACGAGTTGTGGAGGATGGTAGTTGGTGGCGGTCAGCAGGCGGGAGGGAGTGTTGCCCGCATTGAAGAGATTCCAGCCGCGACTCCTGCCGCAGGAGCAGCAGTCGCAACACCTCCAGTCACACCCCAGGGTTTTCAGTTCAACCACTGAGCAGCTTCGACTCAGCGGTTAATCACGTTTCATATACAGACAATGCTATTTGTATAGACTATATCATGCAATCAAATAAACATCTGTCTCACGAAATAAGAAGCCTACCCCTAAGAAATAAAGGAAAAGGACTGAGAGCATGGACTGGTCCCTGGGTAACCAGGAGAATCTGGAATGAAAGTACAGAGGAGGCGTTGAGAACTCTCCAACAGTACTCACACAACAAACGAGGTAACGAGGTCACGGAAACACTTATTGCTGAACTTAACGCATTAAGTGAAAACGACGCTTTGATGGCTATTTATGAATTAAAACAGAAACCGACTGTTGTAAGAACAACGGGTAGCCACCAAATGGACATCAAATGCGTTATTTCCACCACGGACACCCTCGAAACGTTTGAAGTGAAAGCCTTGTTGGACAGTGGATGTACCGGGTCTTGCATCAGTAAGGAGTTCGTCGAAACACACCGATTAAATACCACACCCCTTCCTCGCCCTATACCAGTATACAATGCCGATGGGACAAAAAAATAATATTGGCTCCCTCACGCATAAAATACAACTGAGGATTCGAATCAGTGATCATCTCGAACTCATGGATTTTAGTGTTGCCAACATAAGCAAAAACGATATATTCCTCGGTCACGATTGGTTAAAATATCACAATCCAAAAATCGACTGGAATAAGGCAACGCTTGAATTCTCCAGATGCCCCGGTGCATGCCAAAGAGAAAGTATGGCGGAAAGTCCAGAGGAGGAAGCATCGGATGTAACAGAATGGGATGAACTAGAAGAAGGGGATCACCTTCTCGCGGTTCAAATCGGTCAGGAAGAACTAAGGTTACGAGCCTATCAATCTAAAGCGGGACAATTGGCAGAGCAGGTTTATATTCCACAAACCTCCCAACAACTCAATGCGAAATTACCAGCATACTGTCACCCCTTTAGAAAGGTTTTCGAAAAGAAGACGTTCGATCAACTGCCACCAAGGAGACCTTGGGATCATGCTATCGAGCTAATCCCAGGATCAAAACCCTTGGATTGTAAAATCTATCCAATAAACCCAGCAGAACAAAAGCAGTTGGACGACTTCCTAAGAGAAAACCTTGAGACAGGTCGTATTCAACCTAGTAAATCCCCCATGGCGTCTCCCTTTTTCTTCATTAAGAAAAAAGACAGATCCTTACGTCCTGTACAGGACTACCGTAAATTAAACCAAATGACCATTAAGAATAGATATCCCCTGCCTCTAATCAGCGAACTCATCGACCGATTATCTGAGGCAAAATATTTCTCAAAAATGGATATCCGTTGGGGTTATAATAATATAAGGATCAAAGAGGGAGACGAATGGAAGGCCGCATTTCGAACCAACCGAGGACTTTTCGAACCCCTGGTCATGTTCTTTGGGTTAACTAACTCACCGGCTACATTCCAGACGATGATGAACGACATCTTCAGGAATGAAATCGCCGAAGGATGGATGAGCGTCTACATGGATGACATCCTTGTCTTTACCAAAACCCTAAAAGAACATGGACAGAGAGTAGCGCAGGTATTGGCTAAACTAGAGCAGCATCAGCTCTCGTTAAAACCCAAAAAATGCCAATTCGAGAGAACCGAAATGGAATTTCTTGGATTGATTATATCTGCGAATACTATTTGAATGGACCCGGTAAAGGTGAAAGGGGTACTGGAATGGCCTGCGCCGACTTGTAAACAGGAATTACAGCAGTTTTTGGGATTTTGTAATTTTTACCGACGGTTTATTGAAGGATTTGCCAAAATCGCAAAACCTCTCACAAAATTAACCGGTAAAATAGAATGGCAATGGGAAAGGGACCAGCAGAACGCATTTGATGGTCTTAAACAGCGAGTTACAACCCAACCAATCCTAGTCATCCCCAATACAACTGCTCCATTCCGAATCGAGTCGGACGCTTCTGATTTTGCCCTTGGAGGAATCTTGTCACAACAACAGAGCGATGGTACCTGGCGACCTGTAGCCTACATGTCTCACTCACTAAATGACGCCGAACGAAACTACAAAATTTATGATAAGGAAATGCTCGCCGTCATGACGTGTTTCTATGAGTGGTCTCATTACTTAAAAGGCGCAGAACAGGAGATCGAAGTATTGACAGATCATCAGAATCTGACATACTTCCGAAAGCCACAAAATCTCAACCGCCGCCAAGCTTGATGGGTGACAGATCTTCAAGACTATAAATTCGTCATTAAACACCGACCTGGGAAAGCAAACACCAAGCCTGACCTACTATCCCGACGTGCTGGTCATGAGAGAGGAAACGACGACAATCAAAACGTCGTTTTATTAAAAGAACACCTCTTTATCCGAATCTATGATGACGATAGAGCTCTCTCAGAAACTGAAGACAAAATTGCTAAACTACCTAAGCGATTTTGGGACAAACAGGTACAGGAGGCAATTCAAAGAAAAGACCCCGACTACCAGGTTGAAGATGGATTAGTCTATTGGCAAAAAAGGATCTATGTACCGGTTAACAGGGAAATCCGCGATTTTATCATTATGATATGCCATAGTTGGGCAACCAAGGGTCACCCAGGGGTAGCTAAAACCATTGAGTTTATTACCCGGAACTACTGGTGGCCGAACATGAAAGCGGATGTGGAACGATATATCAAAGGGTGTGAGGGTTGTGCCACAAATAAACTGGATCGTCAAAGAAAGAAAGCACCCCTTCATCCTAATGAAATTCCACCAGAACCCTGGCATACCGTCTCTGTAGATTTTATAGGCCCGCTTCCAGAGTCTAAGGGATACGACACAATCATGGTAGTGGTTGACCGGCTCACTAAAAAGGCGTATTTCATAGCCACCAATGCCAATATCACCAGCCAAGGGACGGCCACTCTTTATCAAGACTACATCTTTAAAGAGCATGGCCTCCCTAGGAAGGTTATTAGTGACCGCGGTCCCCAATTCGTGTCGGGATTTATGCGAGAAATGTATAGGGTCCTAGGAATACAGGGGAACTACTCAACTGCCTATCATCCGCAGACAGATGGTCAGACCGAAAGGGTGAATCAAGAGCTCATCGAATACCTCCGCTTCTACATTAACCACAGACAAGATGACTGGGCAGATTGGCTAGCAATAGCTCAATTTTGCCATAACAATCGAAGTCATCGAAGCACAGGATACACCCCCTTCATGCTCAACAATGGTCGCCATCCATACACCGGGATAGAACCCCTTGGAAAACCTACAAACGATTCGGTAGATACCTTCCTTAATAAAACCAAGGAAGCAATCGAAAACGCTAAACAATCCCTCGAAAAAGCCAATGCTCATATGAAAAAGGCTTATGACAAACGGAAAGGGACAGCGATCGATTATACCATCGGATCCAAGGTTTTATTGGATGGGTCAAACTTAAATATTAATATACCCTCCAAAAAACTAGGCGCAAAATATGTAGGACCCTTTACAATCAAGGAGAAAGTTGGCGCTGCGGCTTATAAATTAAATTTACCCGATTCTTGGAAAATCCACGACACATTTAACGAATCACGTCTTAAACCATATGTAGAACCAACGTCTCCTGGTCAAACTGCAAATGCCCGCCCTCCCCCAGAACTAGTTAGTGGTAACGAAGAGTATGAAGTGGAAGAGATCTTGGATAGCCGGGTAAGAAGAGGCGGCAAGTTGGAATATCTGGTAAAATGGCTTGGATACCCGATGGAAGAGAATACATGGCAACAAGCAAAGGATTTAGAGAACGCTCCGGAAAAAATCAAATCCTTTCATGAAAGATTCCCTGCCGCGCCTCGTCCCATAGCGTTTAGACAACTAGAGTTCAAACGCTATGAAAACCACACTGAACCTCGGGTCCCTCGCCGATTATTTGGATGGGAAGATGGAAAGTTCGAAAAGGAGTACCTGGAGAAGTTGGAAAGGAATTGGAGAGTTTGGAAGGGTGCTAGAGCACAGGCAAACTCCTTATGATTGCGTGGGCGCAATCCTTAAGGAGGAGGTGATGTTATACTTTTACCTTTTTCTCTTTCTTTTTCTTTATCTTTTCTTTCTCTTTTCTTTCACTTTCCCCCACCCGTTACTGACGCCCAAATAGACGCGCGCTTGTATTAGCGCCTGTCTAGACGTGCGCCAATTCTTATCGTATCTTATCGATCTCGGTCATCTTGGATAACCCCCGAGAGGTCCTGAGTTCGATCCTCCCTTCAGCCTTTCTTTAATTACCCTTTACTTTAATTCGTTGTTTGTCTTAGTTAGTTCTTTAGCTCCTTGATAGTTTCTCTCACTGAGTAACTACCGAGTTCAATACATCCTCTTATTCGTTCTCTTCTCTCCTTCTCTTTCTCGCTGTCGACACTTGGAGTGACGCCTGAGAAGTGTAGGATCGCGGTTTTGGTGGTATTTAGTGAGCTTCTAACATAGAGGACCAGAAGAAATTTAATCAACCGCTGCCTGAAGTCATTTATTTTGAAGGTGTTGATGAAAAGCACAATGAATATAGGCGCATCCATAAAACTTATAGGGATTACTTTGTCTGGCAAAAAAGGCAAGATGAAAAAGTTGCCATGGAAGTGCAGAATGACAACTCATTGCCTTCCATCCCTGCTCCCAAATCTAAAGGGAAGCAGAAGGCACTCCCGCCATCACCTTCCTCTAGCTCTAGTTTGTATGTTAGCTCAGACGAATTGGAAAAGACATTAAATGAACTCTTCAATGAAATGGTGATTGAACATTCAAAGACTGAAAAGTCTAATTGGAAGGGTAAACTTGCCAATGCAGGACCTTCTAATCGACGTCAACAAGGACCTTGTCACAAGGGTAAAACCCTTGGTACTACAAAAATGTCTCTAGGAGAATTCTTAGGGAAACAGCAATATGCATGCCAGGAGCAATTCCATAAATGTCGCTCTCCTCATTATCAAGTTAAAGGCAGACCTGCCTCACCTAAACTCTTTTTGGACACTAATCCAAGAGAATACAAATGTCTTAATAGAGGAGACACTACACGTTATAGCTCTTGGAGAGTAAATCAAGATATTGTGAGGACAACTCCCCACAAAATCTTTATTCCTGTTCAGACTAAAGGAGGAGAGAGGTTAACTCATACATCCGACTCTCCAGTCTGGAAACACCTGTTATGATTTCACCTTTTCTATTTCTTTTTCCTTTTCTTTCCTTTTTCTTTTTCTCTTTATTATCATTAATCCCCTAGACGCCCAGTTAAGCGCGCGCCTCTCTTTAGCGCTGACTTTAAGTGCGCAACTTCCCTTTTCATCATTATTCCCAGGGGTTGGTGGTTCGACCCAGCCCTTAGCCATTCCTTTATTTCTTGTTTCGTACTTCAATAGTTGTTTTAGTTTATTTGGTCTTTAGCTCTTTGATAGTTGTCCTACCGTACAGCTTCAATAGAGTCTTGCTTTTCCTCTCTTAACACTCTTCAACGCATCAGAGCAATGCCTGAGGGATACTGTTGGATCGCAGTAAAGGGCTGTATAGTGAGGTTCTAACATAATCAAAGAGCTTCCTAACTCACCTGTCGCAACAGTCTCTCTGAGCGAGACTCATTTCTCTTTCTTCAATCACTTCCAAGGGATGCTTGTCCCCCCCTTTTCACATATCATAGGTCCGGAGGGTGTCCTACAACCGTAGCACCCCTTTTTGTTAGCCTAATCACAGGCTCCATCGACCAAAACCTACTCACAGGTTCTGCGACCTCTTCGTGCCCTGCGTGCCCCATCGACCGTGTCCCATTACGGCTAGTGGAGATAGACTAGCATAATTCACAGAGAACCTTGTTGGATCTAGGCAGAGGCGTACCCCCGTGTTGGTACCCCCATCAATTCAGTAACCGTTCATTTGATGCCCAGTGCGCCATTGATCGCGGAGGCCTCATTTTTTCCTTATCCTTCCCCATCTCATTACCTAAGAGGCAGACTAGGGTCGTGTGTCCGCCTCGAGGTTTCTACTAGTCCTTTTAACCCACACCCATTCCCCTTATCATTCCCATCTTCTTTCCCCATCTACCATGGATCCACTTCTCTACTCCCTCTTGCCTTTTTATTATCTTTTCAGAATCATCTTCTTCCCCCTTCGAATGATGGTTGGGGGCAGCACCGGAGGAACCGACGACGAGCCGGACTGGTCTTTGGACCAGGCACTGGCTCAAATACAACAACTACTTGGTTTGGTCAACAATCTCCAGCATACCGTCACCCAACAAGGGCAGACCATCACCAACCTACAGACTCAGATAACGGGAACACCAGGGAACACAGGAACAACTTATCGCGGTCCTAAAATGGTGACTCCCCCCATCTATGACGGAACAATGGCTACCTGTGAAGGGTTTATTAACAGCTGCAGGTTGTACATGACCGCCAAACCCCAGGAGTTCCCTAATCTACGGATCAAAATCACATGGGTGTTAGGTTTTATGCAGACAGGGATGGCCCAACTCTTTCGGGACCATTTTCTGGTATACATGGCGACACCAGAATTCCATACGCAGTATGAAATCTCCAACGAACCGGATCAGATTGAGCTTCTATATTGTGACATTTACAAGGCCTTTGGAGACCCAAATAAGCAGGCCACCACGATACAGGAAATCACTACGATCAAACAAGGATCCAAGTCCGCCAAGGAACATGTTCAGCTCTTCAAACAGAGCTACATGCGATCGGGATATGGTGAAATGGTGGGCATCCATGAGTTTAAGCGTTCTCTTAACTCACCGCTGTTGGACAAGTGCATGGGAGTTCCGGAATTACCCACCTCGCTAGAAAAATGGTACGAGTTGGTCATCAGGTTGGACCGCCAGTGGAGGCAGGCGGTAGCAGAAAGGAGGTTATTTGCTATGCGAGGAAGTAGTAGCACAGGCAATCAATCCAGTTCATCCTCACGAACTGGACAACAAGGGAACCCACAACGCCAAGGCCAAAACACTCAAACTCAGCGAAACTGGACTCCACCGGTTAACCGTCCACAACAACAACAATGGAGACCCCCGGCCCCCCCTGCACCACGAGATCCTAACGCCATGCAGGTGGACAGAAACCGCGGACCCATTTGTTGCTACAATTGCGGCCAGATGGGCCATATGGCTAGAGCGTGCCCAAATCCATGACAACACCAAACTTGTCTTATGAATGCCTGGAATAACGGAACAGAAGAAGATCGCAACCAATTGTGGAGAATGATGGGCGGAGGAGCACAGATGGGAGGTGGTGTTGCCCATGTAGAAGAGACCCCTGTCCCAGCACCAGTCACTGTCGCTGCGGTTGCTCAACTGCAGACCCCTGTTTACAATCCCCCAGGTTTTCAATTCAGCCAATGAATAGCTTCGATTCAACGGCCTCTCCTTCCATTTCATGTACAGATAGCGCATTATGTATAGATTACATATTGACAGATAATGCACCCCTTTTTCATGAAATTAGACGCAAACCCTTGAGAACAAACAGCAAAGGATTGAGAACGTGGACTGGTCCCTGGGTAACCAGGAGAATATGGGCGGAGAGTAAAGAGGAAGCATTGAGAACACTTCAACAGTACTCACACAACAAATGGATCAATGAGGTTACCGAATCACTTATTTGCGAATTAAACAACATGAGTGAACAAGATGCATTAACAGCCATATACGAACTGAAACAAAAACCAACAGTAGTTCAAACTACTGGTAATAATCAGATGGACATCAAATGCATCATCTCTACTACGGATACCCTCGAATCATTTGAAGTGAAAGCACTGTTGGATAGTGGATGTACTGGTTCATGCGTCAACAAAGAATTCGTTACTAAACACCAATTAAATACCATACCACTCCCCTGTCCTATCCCTGTATATAATGCCAATGGAACCAAGAACAATATTGGTTCTCTGACACATAAAATACAACTACAGGTTAAAATTGGTGACCATGACGAAGTTATGGATTTTAGTGTCGCAAACATTAGCAAAAACAAAATATTTCTAGGTCATGATTGGCTAAAATACCATAATCCCAAAATTGACTGGAAAAACTCGACGCTAGAATTTTCACGATGCCCCAGTATGTGCCAGAAAGGAAGCGTAGTGATGAGTCCAGAAGAGGAGGTACTGGACATAACAGATTGGAATGAGATGGAGGAAGGTGATCACCTTCTAGCGGTTCAGATAGGCCAGGAAGAATTGCGACTCAGGACATATCAATCTAAAGCGGGACAATTAGCTGAACAGGTCTACGTTCCACAGACCTCCCAAGAACTGAACGCCAAACTACCGGCATATTGTCTCCCATTTAAAAAGGTGTTCGAAAAGAAAACTTTTGATCAGTTGCCACCCCGACGACCTTGGGATCATGCGATCGAGCTAATCCCTGGGTCAAAGCCATTAGATTGTAAAATCTACCCTATCAATCCAACTGAACAAAAGCAACTAGATGATTTCTTAAAAGAAAACCTTGAGTCCAGTCACATTCAACCAAGTAAATCTCCCATGGCATCCCCCTTCTTTTTTATTAAAAAGAAAGATGGATCCTTGCGCCCTGTACAAGACTACAGGAAGTTGAACCAGATGACCATAAAAAACCGATATCCACTTCCTCTGATTAGTGAACTTATCGATCGACTCTCAGAGGCTAAGTATTTTTTGAAAATGGATATCCACTGGGGATACAACAATATAAGGATCAAAGAGGGAGACGAATGGAAGGCCGCCTTCAGAACCAATCGAGGTCTCTTCGAACCGCTCATCATGTTCTTTGGGTTAACAAATTCCCCTGCTACATTCCAAACAATGATGAATGACATTTTTCGGAATGAGATAGCAGAAGGATGGATGAGCATCTACATGGACGACATCCTCATCTTTACCAAAACCCTTGAGGAACATGCGCGGAGAGTGACGCAGGTCTTAATGAAACTAGAGAAACATCAATTATCGCTTAAACCAGAAAAATGTCAGTTTGAAAAAACTGAAATTGAGTTTCTCGGGTTGATCATTTCTGCGAACACTATTTGAATGGACCCAGTGAAGGTAAAAGGGGTATTGGAATGGCCAGCACCGACTTGTAAAAGAGAAGTGCAACAATTCTTAGGGTTTTGCAATTTCTACAGATGGTTTATTGAAGGATTCACTAGAATCGCGAAACCTCTAACTAAACTAACCGGCAAAACTGATTGGCACTGGGGTAAAGACCAAATTCAAGCATTTAACGGTCTCAAACAAAAAGTAACTACCCAGCCAATTTTAGTAATCCCTAATACAACTGCACAATTTTGAATCAAGTCGGATGCTTCAGACTTCGCCATTGGAGGAATCTTATCCCAGATACAGAGCAATGGTACCTGGCGACCAGTAGCCTACATGTCCCACTCCCTAAATGATGCAGAGCGAAACTACAAGATTTATGATAAAGAAATGCTTGCAGTCATGACATGTTTCTACGAATGGTCCCACTACCTTAAAGGAGCGGAAAGGGAAATTGAAGTACTCACAGACCACCAAAACCTGACGTACTTCAGAAAACCCCAAAACTTAAACTGCCGCCAAGCTTGATGGGTAACTGATCTCCAAGATTACAGATTTGTCATCAAGCACAGACCTGGTAAAGCAAACATGAAACCGGACTTGTTATCCCAATGCGCAGGACATGAGAGAGGCGACAATGATAATCAAGATGTTATCTTGTTGAAAGATCATCTTTTCATTAGAATATATGATGATGATCGAGCCCTCTCGGAAACCGAAGATAAAATCGCTAAAAGACCAAAGCGATTCTGGGATGAACAGGTCCAAAAAGCAATCGAAAATAACAATCCAGATTACCAGGTCAGTGACGGATTTGTATACTGGCAGAAGCGGATCTACATACCAGTAAACAGGGAAATTCAAGATTTCATCGTTATGATTTGCCATAGCTGGGCAACAAGAGGTCACCCAGGCGTAGCCAAAACAATCAAGTTCATTACTCAAAATTACTGGTGGCCGAATATGAAATCGGATGTGGAGCGTTATATCAAAGGATGCAAGGGTTGTGCACTAAACAAACTGAACCGACAAAAGAAAAAGGCACCACTCCACCTGAACGAAATACCTCCCGAGCCCTGGCATACTATCTCAGTAGATTTTATAGGCCCTCTTCCAGAATCTAAGGGACATGACACAATCATGGTAGTAGTCAATCGGTTAACTAAGAAGGCATATTTCATACCCACCAATGCCAATATTACAAGTCTAGGAACGGCCACTCTATATCGTGATGTCATTTTTAAGGAACACGGCCTACCTAGAAAAATTATTAGTGACCGAGGCTCCCAGTTTGTGTCAGGATTTATGCAGGATCTGTACAAGGTTTTAGGAATTCAAGGGAACTACTCGACGGCATATCACCCACAAACAGATGGGCAAACAGAGTGCGTAAACCAAGAACTTATTGAATATCTACGCTTCTATATCAATAACCGGCAGGATGACTGGACAGATTGGCTCCCGATAGCACAATTCTGTCACAATAATCAGTCTCATCATGCAATGGGATATTCACCGTTTATGCTCAACAATGGATGCCACCCGTATACGGGAGTAGAACCCTTGACAGCACTGACGAATGACTCAGTAGCTTCATTTGTAACCAAGACAAAAGAAGTGATCGAAAATGCAAAGATTTCCCTCGAGAAAGCAAATATCGAAATGAAAAAGACATACGATAAAAAGAAGGGAAAAGCGATCGAATACACTACTGGGTCTAAAGTATTACTAGATGGGACAAATCTCAACATCAACATACCCTCTAGAAAACTAGGTGCAAAATTCTACGGACCTTTTACAGTTAAAAGGAAGGTTGGCCAATCAACATATCAGTTAGAATTACCACCTATGTGGAAAATTCATGATGTGTTTAATGAAATACTCCTTAAACCATACATTGTGCCAACCTCCCCTGGACAAACCCGAAATCCCCGTCCCCCCCCTGAACTGATAGCAGGTAATGAGGAGTACGAAGTGGAGGAAGTTCTGGATAGCAGAGTACGCCGTGGAGGAAAACTAGAGTATCTGGTGAAATGGAATGGGTATCCAATGGAAGAGTGTACCTGGCAATCTGTGGCCGACCTAGAAAATGCTCAAGAGAAGGTCAAGTCCTTCCATGAGAAACACCCGGCTGCACCATGCCCAGTAGCGCTAAGACATTTTGAGTTTAAACACTACAAAAACCATACAGAACCTAAGGTACCTCATAAACTATTCAGATGGGAAGACGGAAAGTTCGAGCAGGAATACTTGGAGAGATTGGAGAGAAATTGGAGGATCTGGAAGAATGCGAGGTCACAGGTGAACTCCTTATGATTGTGTGGGCGCAATCCTTAAGGAGGGGGTAATGTTATGATTTCACCTTTTCTATTTCTTTTTCCTTTTCTTTCCTTTTTCTTTTTCTCTTTATTATCATTAATCCCCTAGACGCCTGGTTAAGCACGCACCTCTCTTTAGTGCTGACTTTAAGTGCGCAACTTCCCTTTTCATCATTATTCCCAGGGGTTGGTGGTTCGACCCAGCCCTTAGCCATTCCTTTATTTCTTGTTTCGTACTTCAATAGTTGTTTTAGTTTATTTGGTCTTTAGCTCTTTGATAGTTGTCCTACCGTACAGCTTCAATAGAGTCT
>KZ302119.1:0-48919 GCA_002554575.1 Amanita thiersii Skay4041 | reverse complement strand
AAACAGAGGGGGCAAACAGTATAAAGAGTCGCTGGTGATGACTGATGAGCAGCAGCGAAACAGGTGGTCCCAAGGGCAGCCTGTATCATCACTACTACTCATTAGTTTAGTTATCTCCCCCCCTAAACCCTAAACCCATATTACCTTGCAGACAGTGTCAACTACCCGTGGTGGTGACCAGCTAGAGCAGCTCAGGGCCCATAACCTGTCAAGAGGATGACAACAGCAACACACAGCAGCTAGTTAAGTAAGACTTTCACTTACAATCTAGAGTGGTGTAGAAAATAGAGAGTAGCATGTAGCAATGATTTCAAGAGGAGGCAGAGGCTCAACAATTGAGAGAATGAAGTTCGTTATTCTTCTAGCTACAGAATACATGGCTTTTATACACTACAGACCAAGTATATTAATAGAAGAAAAATACACAATATGTCAGACATGTGAATGTGCTGAGTAAGTGGATTATCAAACCCTTTCACATGTCATGTCAAGTATGAGAACAAATAGTCTGTTGGACAGTTCTATTCTCATGTCATGTCATTTGTGAGTGATGATGATCTTATAATAGCTTGATTCTGCTTATGACAGAACAAGATCATCATCATATTCACTATCTAATCAATGATCCCATATCTGCTTTATTGACAGATGTCTTCAATTATTTGAGAGCATATAATTTCAACATATTGAAAGCCTAGGGAATCCTAGGCAAGTAGCTACTACTTATATACATATAATGGTAGCTAAGATGAACTAAAATGAGACAATGAAACAAGTAACATCCTAAATATAACTACTCCTGGTTGTAGTATGAGTAAGAATGTTAGCAAGACAATGAGTAAGGAGACCTGGGGACCAGGGTACCCTGAGGTAGTAGTCAGGATGTATGACTATGGATAAAACAACTGTCCAAGTCAGTATGTAGTCAATATTCATGAATAGGCAAACAAAGATAAACAAGAGAGTGTTGAAACGTCGAAGATAGGGGCTAGAGGCGCTTAGGGGTTGAACCTTGAGCACTAGAGGTTTTGGAGGGCATAACAATGTGTGAGAGGAGCTATGACCTTACATAAGCTGAGGGTGCAATTGTTACGATCTCTTTTAATTCTTTCTTTTCTTTTTATTTTTCTTTCCTTTTTTCCTTCTCCCTTTCCATTGACACCACTTAAGCGCGCACTTCCCTTTAGCGCCATATCGGGCTATTCGGACATGTCGGACATCTCGGGTAACTCTGAGAAGGTCTCCGGTTCGAATCCCGTTCTGACCATTTACTTTTCGCCTCACTTAAGTTCGTTGTTGTATAGTGTTTATTCTTTAGCTCTTAGATAGTCTACCTCATAGTGTAGCTACAATAGTCTCGTCTCCGTTCTCCAATCTACTCCTTCTTTTCTTCTACGAACCTTCGGAGTGACGCCTGAGGGACAGACGGATCGCAGTATTGGTGTCTTAGTGAGCTCCTGACAGCAATGACTTTCCAGAGAGCTGCAGGTCTAAGTTGTGGAACATGCAGTGCATATCTACATTGATGAAATGAACATATCCGGATTGAATACACGATATGTTAAGAAACATGAAACGTGGACAAGGAAACACATCAAAACACATAAACGAGATACAGTATAAAATTTGTTTTCGGAGAGCGGTGAGAGAACTTGAAAAAGCGAGGACCAGTACATAACACCTACTAGCAAATAACAGTAGTAACAACTTACAAGTAATCAGATCAATCCAGCATGTGCAGATGATATGTATAACAACAATGAGTGGGTATGTGCGTGTCGTCATATATGTATACCATCGTCGTTATCATCGTATGATTATGGCAGTTTGAGGTGTTGGGAGCCAAGGAGAAGAGAGAAAAGATGTTTGCAGTGGTGACAAGGACGATGGGGAATGAAAGCAAGTTGAATACACGACGAGAAGAAAAAAGACAAATGTCAGTAAAAGAAATCCCCTCGTCAAGAAGAGAAAGTAACACATGAAGTCACAATAGAACGGAACAGACAAGCGGAGCCATTCATAGATGATTGCCACTCACCACCTCACACTGATTCCTCCGCCTCATCACGATCACTTTCCACCTCTATGTCCATCTCACTTTCCGCATCCCAGCCATCCAACTTGACAACCTCCAAATAACTCTCGGGCACAAGTGCATGACCGCCCTCTCTGCCCTCCCTCGTATCGATTACAACCGCCCACCCCGCACCTCCTCCTCGACCAACGACGCGCACAATCTGTTCTTCATCCAATCCCATCTCGGCGTCATCCTCAGGCTCAAACGCATACATCGCGCGATAGAGACCAGGGTAAAGCGGTTCTTCGTCTCCATCTCCTTCCTGATCAGCATCATCCTGAGGATAATTCTGGTCATTTCCGTCGTGCTCAAGAGCATCCACAAACACCTCATCATCATCATTTCCATCGATGTCCTCGTCATCACCCAGGAAATTCCTTTGGAGGTCCATTTGACTGGGAAACCCATTTTGGCCGTTCGTCGTTCCGTTCAAAGCTGCCACACCAGACCCCTGTATCCAGCTAAGTCTTCCAAACCTGAATCCTCCCCAACGAGGGCCAGCATCTCCTATCTCCCATCCTCCATCATACCCTGATTCTTTCATATCTTCCTCGTCCTCTTCGACAGCTTCATCCTCGCTGCTACCCATCTCACTACTCTCGTCGCCACTAACCTCCCCATCCTGACTCCCTTCGCTATCGCTCCAACCGTTAACAGTCCTTTTTTTCTTCTTCTCCTTTTTAACTTTCGCCTCCCCACCAGGGGCGAGTTTCCGGTTCAACCTCGCAATCTTATTCGCCTTTGGCACAAACGGCCCCAACCCACGATGCCGTTCATCATCCTTGCTAAACGCATAGTCACGAATCTTTATAAACACCTTGTCCCTCTGCACACAATCCACCCCGTCCTCTTCGGTCCCTGCTTTCGCAGTGAGCGGTACTGCAGTCGATGGAGTAGCAATATCTGTCATAGAGCCGGCGTTATCGTTGTCGTTAAGACTTATGAACGCAGGAGCTCCCTTATTGCGACCATTGTTGTCTTCATCAACAGATTTTGATCCTGTTCGGGTGCCACCAAATCCACCAATATTCAACACGCCAGAGTTGGTCATGCTGACCCTTGGAGAAGGTGAAGGCGAGACATCACGCCGAGAATTTGATGACAATCTCTTGGCGGCTGGAGAGAATATCGCCGCCGTACCCCCACCACTATCAAACGCAGTTGACGGAGGTCGCGATAATCTTGAAGGGGTGGAGATGGCTGAGGGTGCTGCTGAAGCGCGGCGGGAGAGTGCAGGAGAGGGAGGCGCTGGCCGAGAAGAGGTCAACGAAGGTGATGAGGTGAGATCGAGGGATAGTGGTGTTGCACCATTTGCGGCATTTGCTGTTGATCCTGTTGTCGTCATGATATCTGTTGGTTGTAATTTGCCAGAAGATAGGGTTGTTGACGACGATGGCCCACAAATGTCGCCATTAGTGCGATTGATGGACGATGGCGTCGTAGGCGACGGTGGGAAGTCGGGTATTGTTATTACCGCGGGTGGAGATGCTACATCATCACAATTCGCTTGGAAGCCGGCATTCACAGCAAAGATTGAGCCATTTGTGTCGATGGTATTCGCATTTGACTTGGTCGCGGATGCACCGGAAAACAGAGCGGAGTCGAGCTCCATATCTGCTTCCCGCGCACTCTGCGGGGGAGCAGATGAACGCTTCATCCAGGTGGTAGTGTGAGAGGGCGGAATCGGGTAGAGGCTGCTAGACGAGTTTCTTTTGTTGTTCACGCCGTTGTTGTGATGGTGGAAATGTTGAAGTTGAGCATTTACTGCCGTATTGATAGCACCGCTACCCATTGTCGGATCTGCAGGCGTCGAAACGCCGTTCAATGCGGATTTTCGTCTCATTCCATTGTTATTCATGACGGCGTACTCATGAGTAACAGGGATAGTAGGCGGGATGAAAGAAGATGATGGTGAGGGAAAGGGAGATGCCATGCCTGGGGCGTCCAGAGAAAGCGAAAGCCGCGATCCACGCTTAGTATGAGCTGCCAATGAGAAAATATGTGTCAGTCATTGTTTGTTTAAAGAAAAATGGAATTAATTGAATAGGTCGGGACGAGCGGGAAGGGAAGTTACGGAAATCGCATTTCACGACCGATGCCCTAACATTCGAAACCAAGAAATGGCAAGTGTGAGGAGGTGTTGAAGTCAATCATGCCGTGAAGTAAGCCTATCGTGGATGGAATGGTACTAGTATACCATAATACGATAGTTCTCAAACGCCCTCCCGCCATCAAATTCGAGTTGTACACTCCGTAACACGATCGAACGACCATAATGAGCCAAGAAGGGGCTTACCTTGAGTCTCTGAGATCATGGTAGATACCATTTCGAGCTTCGAAGCAAGCAAATGTTATGCTGGGAATGGGATATGTACTCTTGATTGGGACTAAGTGGCGAAAATATAGGGAAGTTTCGAGATATGGATATGTCGAGTTATGTACGCGGTTATTAAGGAAAAAAGATTGGGGAAGAGAATGATGTTGGATAACCCCTGCGGTGATATGTCTGTGATGGGTTGTATTCCGTGAGCGTTTCCATTGCTAAATCCCATCCTCGTTACCGTTGCTATTTGTGGCTATTTGTCTATGCTTGCTATACAAGGCCACACCACACCTCCTCACGCTGACAAACCCGGCCCTCCAAACTCGACTCCCTCTCCACGTCTTAATGCAACGTGTCCTCTTCGGCAAACAATAGAGACCTTGTCTCCGTATAGCTTCGACACGACATCTATTCGCTCACACGTGGCGCTCACCCGACCTCGTACGAATCATCATGTGATCATGATGAAAGTCTTCATTTGAACATTATGGCATTATGACACGCCGCCCAAGTACAGTAACTATGTGGTACGTTACCTCATACATAATGCCGCTGCTGTGGCGCAAATCGCAATCCCATGAAGATTGTATTTGCGGGGAAGAAATTTTATTTATACCAACTTGAAGTGTGCGTCCTGTCATCCCCTGTTCAACGTCTATCCCCTACTACAATGCCACCGAGAATAACTCGGGTATCGGATCGTACATTTATCCGTTCTGATTATAACGGTGACGTCAAGTGGATATGCCGTATTCCTTTACACGTATCAGCAGGTGTGCCCGTTAGGTCAAAAGCTACAGCATCCGTGCTACAAAGGCCTCAACGGTTTACCAAGATTAGAGGATCGTGAGGTAAGGTCGTCTTTCATTATGCCCCATTCTATGCCAGTTTATGTTTCATAGTGCAGTCGCTCTAATCAAATGTCTTCGACAATCTGGCATACCAGCACCTACTCCGCGAAATACTGAGGCAAAATATACGCCAGCTTTTCTTCATCTTCCTTTTTCCTCTCCTCCGTCCTAGGCATTATGCTCAAGCGCATCGACCCAACCTCCTCCAATAATACTGCATCCTTTCCATCTCCACTCCCCTCTCCATCAATAAGCGTATGTAACTCATCCAAAACTGTCGCAGCAACCTGCCTCGAAGTATCTGCATTCGCCTGCAACGTTTTGAACACCTCCGCAGTCGTCACAGCACCTGAATGCGGTCTCCAAGAGTCATAATCTGTTGCTGTCGCGATAAGCGCATAACTAATATTCACATCAGATTAGCATAGCCAATGGACAGGATTCAACTAAACACACACCTAATCTCGGCCTCCCGCGCCAGTTTCGCTTCAGGGAGCACACTCATATTGATCAAATCTGCTCCCCACTGGCGATACATCATACTCTCTGCTCTCGTCGAGAACTGTGGTCCCTCCATGCACACAATACACTTATCCCTAAACAACCTTACGTTCCTCCCCTCCAACGCTTTCTCCACCCTCCCCTCCAACCACCTCACCAACTTCAAACTAAATGGGTCTCCAAACGCCGCATGCGCAACCACACTTGTACCCTCAAAAAACGACGCCGGCCTCACTCCCTTCGTCCTATCTATGATTTGCGTTGGAAGCACGAATGACCTGGGAGCAATCTCCTCGCAGAGGGACCCAACCGCGGAGAAAGCGATTATGGCTCGCACTCCAAGCGATTTGAGTGCAGCAATGTTGGCGCGGGCGGGGACGCTCGAGGGAGAGATGTTGTGTCCTTTTCCGTGCCGCGCAAGGAAGGCGATGCGTGTGCCAGTGGGGAGAGCGCAAATACTCATTGGTGAGCTCGGATACCCCCAAGGCTAGATATACCGGGTAGTATAATGAGTATAATACTCGTTTCATCCATTCAGTTGTTTTGGACACGTACCGTCTTTGGGTTGACATGTTTACTACATGTCTCATTTCTCAGAGAAAATCCAGTGATCCTATAAGGCCCAGGAGTACTCACATGAATGTCAGATTATCCAAATGGTACAGTCCACTCCCCCCAATGACACCAACGAGCACTGCAGAGAAAAAAAAGAGAGCACCCACCGGTACAAATAAGTTTGCCATACATTCAACAACAAGGTCTCTCCCACCTTTTTCATTCCCACTAACATCTGTCATCTGAATCCTAGCCTTCTTCTAGTTGCTTCTAACGAGAAAAGAGGACGCTCCAAAATGCGACCTCTGATGATGGCCGTTGCTATCTGCGTTCGTAAAAATCAGCTTGACACTATCGATCAGATCACTAGATCTAATCAGGGATTAGTAGATTAGAATAACCGGGCCGCCAGGACTACACAATTCATATTATACATCCGATTACTCAATTACTACTCTGATAAAGTTAGGGGTTGAATAAGGTACAGTATCACGGAGGAGTGTTTGCTAGAATACACACGTCTTCATCACTTGGAAACGCCTCAGCTAATGAGGTAGTAGTAAGTAGTAAGGTTGGGAGACAAGCTCTTGTGCACCACTCAACGAAACGAGGACCTCGACGTCATCGGCATTGGGGTTGGCGTCAGTATCGGTGTCGACATTGGCGTGGTCAGCTGGCTTTGCGCCTTACACCTCTTCTTCAAATCACTAGATATCGTCCCCACATTCGACAAATCCCGAACCGATCCCAGATTTAGCGCAATGACCTTCGGTTCTTTCTCACTGTTAAAACTTCGGCCCGAAGAGCTCGGTGGGACATTTGAGTTATTGGGCGTTCTCCATGGCGAGGTGCTCCTGGTAGAATTGGAATTTGAGCGAGAATGAAGCGCAGAGCAAGTTCGCCGGACGAAAGAAGACGTGCTAGAAGATTGAGATAAAGATGTTCCAACGCCTCCTCTTCGAGGGGAGCTGGTTGCTGAAGGTTGCTTGGAGCGGGGGTTGAACACACGCTTGATGTGATGAGCGAAATTGGGTATTGCAGTGACAGTGGGGGTGTTTGTTCGTGGCGTTCCCGAGCCCTTGTCATTATCGTCATTACTTACCCGGATTGCAGTCTGTGTATTGACAACGGCAGAGGTTGAGAGGAGTCTTGACAAGAAGTGCGTCTCAAGGTCCTTAAGGAACGTCTCAGACAGTTGATATTCGTCCTCCTGCAGACCTGGTTCTTCAGGTCCCACCTCTTCGTCATAGTCGTTAATGTAGACAGAACCCAAACTCGTCTTCCAAGGTGTCGAATGCACATGGACTACACCAAGTCCATCGAACGCACATGAGTCGTCTTTCCGTTTGATATTACAAATGCCCAAGCCTAGTATTTTACCATCACTTGCTCCCGTCGCTTGTCGAGCGGATCGCAAAACAGCCGTGAAAGCCTCGCCAGCAAGGTCTTCCAGTTCTTCGTCATCTTCAGCGGAGGACGAGGAAACATCGCTGATCCTGGAGTGTAGCACATCCTCCTGCGCCACCAAAAGATCAGGTTCACAAACACCCGGTGCATCAGTCGTAGCCTCTAGACTTTGAAGACGTGGTGAGAGACAAGGAAGTCCGGCGACGCTCGCGTTATGGCCCGTTACAGATTCTATTGGTACATGGTGATCATCGTTTTCGCTGCCAACCCCAGCTTTGTCTACAGTTCCAATTTCGTCCTCAACACGATGCTCCTATAAGGAGTCTGTCTCACTAGGCCAAAACAGAACGCGGACCCAAACCCAAGACTCACCTCTATATCCTCCTCTGACTCGGACCATTCCTCTTCCAGCTCTTCACCTTCTTTATCTTCAACCATTCCATGTCCAGGGCCTTTCCATACCCAGTACTCCGTGCTACCCGTGCTTCCAGACCTATCGTGATGACAGTAGACCACTCCGACCGGTGGGCGTCCCCTGTCCCGCCATGACGCCCTCGACCCGCTGTGCGCATTATCCTGTACGTTTTCGTGTTCATGTGAATCAGCGTGTGCATATCCATCGCCATCACTCTTGTTCCTCGACGACGCAGCTAATGAAGATATAGATGGTGTTTGAATTTGTCGCGTAATGATATTATAAAGACTGTTGACAAAGGAGTGCATTACTTGTTTTGTTCTGTTCTGCTGTGAGTATTTGCTAAGAATTTAGAATTTAGAAGAGAGGAGAGGAAAGAAGGATAGGAGATGGTTTGGTTATGGCGGTCGTATTAAGACTAAGATGGTGATGATGTCACATTGACAGTGGCTGACTTATCTGACTTACCTTATTTGACTAACAATGACTCAGCGTCTAACAGAAGTCTAAACCATGTCTTCATTTACCGTACTGTAGATGCATGTACAACGCGTCAATCCGTCCAACACGTCAATCCACATCCAACATCTCCCGGTCCGCACCGTCATCATCTGATATTGACTCCTCACCACCTGACTGCACACCTGCTGCCGCACCCCAGAACCTTCCAATAATATTCCTCAGTCCACGTACAAGCGCCTAATACAAATCAAATTCTGCACTCCAAACAGACAGATGAGTCTTAACACTCACAGACGATATTTCCTCATCATCCTCGTCGTCTTCATCCTCTTCATTGATATCCTCATCATCTCGTCCACGTCCTTCCACATCGCCTTCAAAACCTCCAGGCATAGGCTGCTCACCTCCCTCCATTCCTACACCTACCCCGCCTGCCGCAATTTGCGCCATCATATCCTCCAATACGTCCTCCGGTAGCTGGTCGATAATCTGTGCAAACTGCAATATGCCACCTGGAAATCGCTCCGCAATCTCTGGATTTGCATCAAACATTTCCTACGCAAGTAACAACCAATCAGGCACCAGACGTCTCGACACACCAACTGAACTCACCTGCACTTGCTGCAACAGAGCGTCATCTCTCACAAGCTGCGCTAGTCGTCTCTGGTCAGCTTCCATCTGCCTTCGCGTCCTCCTCCCTCCAAAACCAAGTTCAAATGCATCTTCAATACCTTCAAAGAATTGTGCATCGTACTCAGTTACACGACTAGGTGGGGGTAGGGGATCGCAAGCCAGGAATCTACTCTCCATCACGTCCCTTGGGATAAAGGAAAACAGACGCTTATAGGACGACTCGAGCACTACAAGGTGCCGGTAAGCAGAGTACCGTAAATTTATGCTGTTGCTGTATAAGTGAAGGAAACCTGAACGCTGAGATGAGACGAGGAGCGAGGCCGGTAAGGACGATGAGAGTGATCTGAGCACGCTCATGAACCACTCGGTGTGAGCTGATTCTTTCCAAATGCCGGAAGTGTGCTGAACGTAGAGGTGCGATTGCATATGAAGCATAGAAATTTCGTACGATAGATATCTGCAGTGTAATTGTCAACATTGGATGTTGCTTCTACTTGTCCATAGGAAATCACGACTCACGCTCCATCTGTTTCTATTCGAAAATCTCGATGGGACCGGATAGAATCAGGAATTGATGCGTCAATCTTATCAGCCATTAATGGAACAACGGCCGGGAACGAAAGGATTGCCTCTTTCAAGGCCTCACTGCTAGCTTTATGTTCCTATCAAATGATCAGCCCCATCCCAATAAAGCCCTAATTGAGATGTTCGATACCTGATCCCTTATTGCATCCTCAGATATCCACATTGCTAACGCTCTAGAATAAGCCCATCCTGGCAGAAGACTGGGATCCATTCTAGTGTCTGTTTTATCTTGTGCCCGCTGCCGGCGTCTAGAAGCGAACATGTCGTATAAGTCTAACAGCCACTGCCCCATACCCGCCTTCAGCGCGAGCAAATCCAAATGGAAGAGGGATCCATGTGGGTCCGACCATGGGTCGAGAGAGTACAGCAATCGGGCAAACTCGAATGCTGTACGGACGCAGCCCCTACGTTGAAGATCACTGATAGAGAGTTAACTTGGTCAAAGTTCCAGTTAGATAGAGAACACCTACGTTATTTGGCGGTGTATGGCAAGGAAGAAGGGTCTGTTCTCTACTTGATCAAAGTCAAGCCGGTTTTGGCCGCTGGTAAGAGTGAATGTCCCAATAAAAGAACGTTCGTAAGTGAATAGAGCTCTGTCAACAAAGTCCACGGCTTGCGTCCACTCTTTTCAAATTATCAATAATGTGAGCAATTTGCACATAACCAAGCCGACCTTCTCTATGCCGATAAATCTCCGCTAATTGCAGGAGTGTGTCTGCATGCCATGGCAGCTTTCCAAGCATATTCCAAAACCCTTGCGGATCTGATCAATGGCAGTGGGGCCATGTCGCATCACCTTCTTCACATATATAAATTCACTTGACTCACCGCCAGACATCACTGTCCGGATAAATGCCTTTGTCATACTCTTATATTTCTTACTGTACTCCACGCTCCACCACTTTTCGTCGCTTACCATATCCCAATGGTGTCTATCCGCCTTCGCTCTCATCTCTTCGTCGGTGTATGCGCGGATAGAAAGGCCCTCACGTTGCCGCGCAGCCCACCATGTTGGTTTTGGTTTTGTCAAATTAGATCTGAGCGCTCCCGATGGAAGGGGTGGCCGTCGTCTTCCCCCCGAACCCCCAGAGGTCGAAGATGTCTTGTTTGCCTGGATGACCTTAGACCCGAAGAATTTGCGGAGCTCCGCTTCACTGTCAAGGTGTGCAAGCGACACCGCGAGAAATTTCGAAAAGGCCTGCGAGTCTGCAGCTGACATGGAAATTTGCTGTGATGATGGGTATCTATAGATTATTCCATCTTCAGTACCCCCTAGTTTTTACGTTTGCTATTATTGAAGATACTGCACTTTAGAGATAATTCGGCTAGTGCTTGGTCGAGCTCGTCCATAGTACTTTTCTTTTCTTTGGCCTTGGCTTTTTTGAGCGCTTTTCTCTCGCTCTTGGCGCTTGGGCTCGATTTGGGGGCATGCGATTTAGAAGTGGAAGGCGGTTGAGGTAGAATGAATTCATGAGAGGGAACAGGAGGCGTATCCACTGCGCTTGTTGTCTTCTTCTTCCGCTTTTTCTGCTATCCAGCATAGTATGATGGGTCTCAGGATTATTTCAGGAACCAGAGAAACCATAGTTTCCTAACCTTTCGCGATTTACTGCTCGTAGTGTGTTTATCGTGATCACCCTCAATATCACTCTCCTCGTTGCTTTCCTCGGCTGCGAACAACTGCATCGAGATCATGAGATCCAATTGTCATCGGTGTGATTCAGAAGGACTGCCGTGCGATGACGGGGGGTGGAAGGCATTTACCTGAGAAAATGTAGCGGCTGCTGTGACTTTTGGATAGTAGGGTTCATGGATCTCGTCTCCAGAAAGCTGGTTGATGCGAAGGGCCTCGAGTTCGTCAATCTCGCGTTGCTGACGTTTGCTGAGTTTGGGAGGCATGCTTGGACTCGGATGAAAGATATGATGACTGATGTGGTAACAGGTGTGGTCATTGATGACATTACTTTCCATAAATGGCAGTTAAAATACTGTGACACCGTGACCCGGGCTGTCATTTTCCCTCTCAGGCTCGGGTTACGGGCTCCTGGGCTTTATTCCTTAGCTATTGTTCATCTTCATCTCGAGTCAAAAGCGGGGGTTGTAGAACACCTTGACAGGTGCTATAGAAATGTCAAATACAGCCTGAGCGCAAGAAGGCAAGGCGATGATAAGATCACGGTTTTCTTGTCAGTTCTTACTGTCAGCCCATGCCGATGAGTCATATTTAATGTTGTTCATTCAAATCTGATGGACTTTCTAGTACATTTATATATGTGGATGCTTGTGAACAATGACGCCCTGTCAAAACACAAGGGCGGATCCAGGATGGTGATACACCGATGCTTCTTCTGTCATTACCTGTAATAAATTTGCTCGTTGGCACTCTCCCATTGTGCTCAAGGGGAGTGTCGAAGGTCAGAACTCAATAATTAACTGTTGATCATGTGATTGGGTATATGTGCCAATTATAGTTCTTGTGACTCTGGGGCAGGTGGATTGCAATGGCTATGCCACGGAGATCGGTTACGGTAGAAAGCTTCCTTTGGCCTCATGTACAATGCATGGTGATGGCTGAGTAAGAATGCTATGTTGGTTTTCGAAGGTGTTTGCACAGGTACCTGTGGCTTGATTCGAGCATGCTGTCTGACGGGATATGTACAAAATAATCTTAAATGATCAAAATACCTATCGTGGTTATCAGTAACTCAGTCCTCCCCTCACATGGCTGACCGTAACAATCAACAACCAACGTTTGGCACTGGTGACTACCCCAATGGCCAACCACCAACATTTGGTTCCGACCACCCCAACAACCAACCATCGTCAACATCCAATTCTCAACAAACAGTCCAAGCAGCCAAGAAACGGCCGCCGTACAATGGCCCAACGAAGAAACTGGTCATCGCATTCGATATTGGGACTACATTCAGCGGTGTGTCCTATGCCATCTTGGAACCCGACCAGGTGCCTCAGATCTTGGGTGTAACTCAGTACGTTTTGTTCTCTTGTTGGTGCTCGTGTTTTGTAGTTAGTAACGGCTTGGTGTTCAAGGTTTCCAGGCCAGGAACACGTCGGAGGCGACTCGAAGATACCCAGTGTTATCTTATACGACAACTATGGGAACGTTCTCGCCGTTGGAGCAGAAGCTGACACAGATATGTATCCCGATCTCCTCGAAAACAGCGAGACTCAGAGGGCCGAATGGTACTGATAGACCTACTAGACCTTTTCAATTGCACCTAATGATTGTTCTCGCTAGGTTCAAGTTGCACCTTCGACCCCCACACCTAGATAATGAGCATAGGTCTGATATCAACAAGATACCTCCGCTTCCAAAATACAAGACCGCTATCGATGTTTTCGGTGATCTCCTGGCCTACTTGTTTGTAGCTACAAAGGATTATATCCAGCAACGTCAGGGACGGGATCTTTGGTACTCGGTCGAGGACAATATTGACTATGTGCTTAGCCATCCAAACGGCTGGGAGGGAAAACAACAGGCTGAAATGCGTCAGGCAGCTATTTCCGCGGGATTAGTGCGTAATGATGAAGATGCGACGAAGCGCGTGAGCTTCGTGACGGAAGGAGAGGCCAGTCTGCACTTTTGCATGGGGAAGATACCGAATGCTCTCCTCAATGTGAGCAGATTTTGATCCAATAAAAAGTTAGACTTGATAGGATTACCATTAGAAAGGCAACGAAGGGGTGATAGTGATTGACTGCGGAGGGGGCACGATAGACATTAGTTCTTACAAACACCTATCAGGAATGTTGTTTCAAGAGATTGCGCCTGTAGAATGTGAGAGTTTACTTGATTTGGCCTCGGATTAAACATTAGCTGACTTATTATTCAGGTTTGTTCCAGGGATCCATCTTCGTAACTCACCGAGCTCGTGAATATTTGACAAGTAAGCAACGACACAAATTCTAGATTATACGTGATTCACCTTCGATCAAGATTACTTGTCAGGAACAAAGTTCGGTAGCAAGGAGGATATTGATATAATGGCGAAGGCCTTCGACAAAACGACGAAACCGAGTTTTAAGACTGTCTCCAAGACTTATTATGTGCGATTCGGTCGCAGTGCCGATAATGATCCCAGCAATGGAATCCGCTCCGGAAGTGTCAAGATGGAGGGGTAAGATCATCTCTTCACATGCCTTTCCCGTATTCAAATATATATCAGCCCTGACATTGCTCGGTTTTTCGACCCTGCTGTGGACGGAATTGTCAAAGCAATCAAAGCCCAGTCCACAAATTCCCCTGTGCCGATCAAGGTTTGTTTCTCGAGCACGCTTATTCCATTACTGCTATACCTTTAGCAGACTGTCTTCCTGGTTGGGGGGTTCGCTACATCCGATTACCTTTATAAGACACTGGAAGGACGGCTAAGCACGGGAGGTATACAGATCCTCAGACCCGATGCATATCTGTGCGTGAATTTTGTTTTGGATTCAAGTACAATACCGACTAGTTTCTAGAAACAAAGCCGTTGCTGAAGGATCTGTATCCTTCTACCTTGACCATTATGTAACAACGAGAATAGCAAAGTACACATATGGGATCAAAGTGAACGCCGACTTTGATCCTGATAATTCTGAACACCGCAGGCGAGAAAGACATGCATTTGTTGGGGCAGACGGCACGCGCAGGTTGCCTGGAAGCTTTTCTCCGATATTAACTAAGGTAGTTTGGAGTCAGGGATTCATTTCGTACCAATTCTCAATCCTTATCTGTGGATGATCCTATCAGGGAACTGAGGTGGCTGAAACTAAAGAGTTCAGACACTCGTATAACTACACATACACCGAACAAGAGTACAAGAACTTCAGACCTGCGCGTTTCTCGCTCAGACGATATCGAGGTCATAAGCGACAGGTGCCAGATTGGGTCGACGAAGATCCAGGTACGTTTCCGTGGTTGTAGACAGCTTATGATCATTCTCACATCCTCAATTTCAGATAACTTCGACAGAATGTGTAAAATCACCGCCAAGGCATCTCTATTTAGGGGACAAATGACGCCCCATTATAAGGGATCGAAGAAATACTATGAGTTAAAATTTGATGTTGTTCTCTTGTTTGGCTTTACGGAGCTCAAGGCCCAGATTGCATGGAAGGAGAACGTAGGTTTCACATCCAGTTCACCAATCTGATACTTACTTATCTTCATTTTAGGGCAAGGAGATATAGTAAGTTTTGAGTTATATTCTAGTTAATTTCTGAAAAATTCTGATCCCTTCGTATGAAGCGGGCCAGCTGCAGTTAGCTATGATCTTGATTGAGCCCAGGCTTGTGGTGTAGGAATGGTGTCACAGTCACTTTAGGGACAAAAACATACTTGTCGATCCCTGTTTGGTATTGCTTCTTTACTAATTCCGAGTCGCAGCCTTCCCTTGTCCCCTTGTCCAAGAACATGCCAACACAATGTGCGACGAGTTAACACCATATATTTCGTCGCGTGATGAACCTATGGCGATTTGTGATCTAAAGCTTCTTCGGAGATAATACGCGACCGGTTCCTGACCTTCTGTGTCAAGTCTTGTCACTTGCCTTATCTGTGTACCGCTCTTGTTCTGTATCGCCTTCATTTCTCAGCTGATGTGAAAATATGTTGATTATCTAATATACTACATATCCACATCATCGTGCAATTATACCTTTTGAAGATTCTAGATCTGCAAGGCAAATGTGAAGTTCCGGCACTGAATGCACAGAACAACAGCACAGGCAATTGATTGCCATCAGGTCAAAATCATGCTATCATCAATCCTGACAAGTATATTCCCCATTGTAAGTGTCAATGTAACTTGCCGAGCCATATTCAGACTAGAGTGATTGCCCTTGTACTTGAAACCTTATCATTAAACATTTACGCTGTCACTTCTCTATTCATAAGATTAGCGCGAGGTGATCAGTTCCGCCTTGACTGACATGCCTCTCCTCACTGGATGCTACGTTATCCAAAACGTTAAGGAGAGGAATATCGTGTTCCTTACTGATGGAAACGCCTACACCCCACTTGTTGCGCGAGGGCAACAACGTGGTGCACAAGATGTAGGAGGACATGTGAGTTTATCTAATCCCAGACTTTCCTGCTACTACTATGCGATTTGTTAAATGTTCTTCAAACCTAGTGGAACATAACGTTACTCGACAATAGCAAGTATACTATTCAAAACGTGGGGCATTTATCATATGCATCCACGAAAGCGGGGTTCAACATACGGCAAGGCATCGATTCTGTAGAGGGAATGAACCCCAAACATGGAATCCCGCAGCACTTCAATATTGAGAGAGCGAAAATCAACGGCCAATATACGTATGAGGCATCTCGTCGTATTTGCTTGATCGTCCTGACTAAAAATGTCATAGCATCTCCACAACGGAAAGTCGAATGTACTGGTGTATTGAGGACGGAGAGTATGGGACACCCGTGAGTGGAGCATTTCACAAAAGCACTCACCGCCTTCATCTTCATGATGTAGATAACAATGACTAGCAATACGCATAGCCCTTCATCTTGGTGGATTATCCGGTCGACGACGGCACTCGAACTCAATGGCAGCATCCGCATGAATGATATGCTGATTAGCCACTCAAGCATTGAAGAAGGAACACCATTGACACTGGGAGATGATGGACTTGGTGACGATGGCGACACCATGGTTCGCCATTCAATTTACTTTCACCTCATATGATCATCTGGCGCTCACACATACATACAGTGGCGATTCATCCAGTATTTTGGTTCAAAATACGTTATACAAGACCTCAACGGAGATCTCTTTGCCTGTCCCAATGAGAGCTACTCTCGGGTAGTCATTGGAACAAAACGTCACGTATGGACCATCAAACCTCATCGCGAGGATTCCGATTGTTCTATGTAAGCAAGTTGATATCAATATATTAATATTTGATTCCATGGTCAATTCCAGCATCTCAACAAAGTCGGGTGACCAGGACCTTGCGTGGGAAGCATATCGCGTCGGAAGAATTTCTTCGGTAGGAAAAGTTATTCGTATTCATGGTGGTGTCCCGAATAGCTTATAGAATATGTTTAGATCAGTCTCGTACCTTTATCCCAAGCAACGGGCGTTTGCAAAATTCGTCTCGTAGAACAGGACCATCTTCAAGATATCGATTACGCAGCCACAAAAATCAGTATTGAAGAATTCATTGGTCATTTGAATTCGTTGCTTCCCCGTGTACAGGCACGCGCAGTTATGAACATACCTGCTGTGATACAGGACCCAAAGATGGTCACAGAAGAGCTGCTAGAAGCACTAATCCGTCTCGAATGCTATTCCAGCCCATCGCTTCAGAACAAAACAAATGAAGCACTGCAATCTATCATCTCAAATCCTCTTCTGCGTGTCCTGAGGTCTGACCGACCTGAATCGATCAGAAAAGCCGTCATTCAGCTATTAGGACTCGTTGCAAGCCACGCTACAGACCCAGAAAAGTTGCCGTTAGGAGTAGATGTTGAAGCTACTATGTGTATTATTGACAGCCTACAATCGAGCGACAGGCAGACCGTCCTCTCTGTGTGCAGATTACTAGGGAAAATGCGGACTTCCTTTGGGAGACCTGAGATCAACGCTATCGCGAATGCTGTTGGTTTACTATTAGCACATTATGACGATGAAAACATGGTAGTTTCGGCTCTTGAGCTATTGCAACAAATCGCAACACCTGCGACGAAACTAAGCGAGGATATTCAACGGCACATCCGGATTCTGAGCAAATCTCCCAAGGTCAAATATCGTATCCTGGCCGATAGAATAAGGGATCGAGTTGGTGATCGTGGAGGTATGTGGAAGTGCAACTAATTTATACTTGATTTGTGACTCCTAAGGCATTAGACGATATTGATGGAGATAATGCTCGTGGCGGACAGGGTTCAGACAGAGGCACTTCGGGTACAAAGGACACAACTGGGTCCCAACAAAAACCTTATGACGGTAATGATCACTGGGATTCTCAGTCTGGTAATCGCGGTAGTGGTGGGAACTCTTCAACAATTGGTGATAAGGGTTCGCAAGGAGGGACAGACAAAGGCTCGCAAGGAGGGGCAGATAGAGGCTCGCAAGCAGGGGCGGGAAAAGGTTCACAGGGAGGGACCGATAGAGGCTCACAGTCCTCTGAGGGGAATTCGTCAAAGCAAGGTGGTAAAGATTCACGAGGTGGGCACGATACTGAGGGCTCTGAATCTGCGGGTCGTACTGGCAGTAATGATTCATCAGCGCTGGGGGGTAAAGGTTCGCAAGGAGGTACCGATTCTAGCAGGAGACCACAATCCTCTGGTGGCGGGGACTCTTCAACATTGGGTGGTAAAGGCTCGCGCGGTGGAGGATCAGAGTTTGGTGGTGGCGATAGTTCATCAACTTCTGGAGGCAAAGGATCGCAAGGAGGAAATGATGCTTCGGGGGGTAAAGGTTCACAAGGAAGTAGTGATGTTCGCGGCTCACAATCTTCTGATGGGTCAGCAATGGGGGGTAAGGGAACACAGGGAGGGAACGACATGGGAAGCCGGCAATCTTCTGGCGGAGATTCATCTACTACTGGAGGGAAAGGATCACAGTCTGCCTCTGGTAGCGATTATTCATCAACCCTGGGAGGTGGTAAAGGATCACAGGGGGCCGGCAATAAGGGTTCACAGTCTTCTGGCGGTGACTCATCGACATTAGGTGGTGAAGGATATCAGTCAGGCAATGATAAAGGAGGGTCACAATCTTCCTCAGGTCGTGGAGATTCATCTACCCTTGGAGGAAAAGGATCGCAAGGGGGAAATGACAAAGGCTCACAGTCTTCGTCTGCTGACCGTGGCTCGTTATCATCAGGAGGAAATGATGCGGGGGGTTCGAAATCTTCTTCTGGTAGCGGTGATTCATCTACACAAGGGGGAAAGGGGTCACAGGGAGGGAGGGGTGCCGAAGGATCGCAATCCTCGCAAGGGGGGAACGATAAAGGTTCACAATCCTCTTCTGGCGGTACCGATTCGTCAGCGCTGGGAGGTAAAGGATCTCAAGGAGGGAGGGATACTGGCGGATCAGAATCATTGCAAAGGGGGAACGACAAGGGCGACAAGGGCTCATCGGGTAGTACTGATTCATCGACTCTGGGAGGAAAAGAATCACAGGCCGGGAAAGATGCTGGAGGATCGCAGGCTTCACAGGGGGGGACGGATAAGGGCACGCAGTCCTCTTCTGGTGGTACGGATTCATCAGCTCTTGGAGGAAAGGGATCCCAAGGAGAGAGGGATGCTGGGGGATCGCAATCTTCACAAGGGGGAGGCGACAAAGGTTCTGCTGGTGGGACTGATTCGTCAGTACTGGGAGGAAGGGGATCTCAAGGAGGGAAGGGTGCCGGCGGATTGGAATCTTCGCAAGCAGGGAACGACAAGAACTCCTCTGGCGATACTGATTCGTCGACACTTGGGGGGAAAGGATCACAAGGAGGCAAGAAGGATGCTGGGGGATCACAGTCTTCGCAAGGGGGGATAGACAAAGGCTCGCAATCCTCTTCTGGAAGTACAGATTCGTCAACGCTGGGGGGAAAAGGTTCTCAAGGGGGGAAGGATGCTGGGAGATCACAAGGCGGAGCCGACAGAGGCTCTTCTGGCGGTACTGATTCGTCAACATTGGGAGGAAAGGGATCACAGGGTGGGAAAGATACTGGGGGATCTCAGACTTCACAAGCGGGGACCGATAAGGGCTCACAGTCCTCTTCTGGCAATACGGAATCGTCAGCGTCTAGAGGAAAAAGGTCTCAAGGAGGAAAGGATGCCGAGGGATCACAGTCGTCACAAGGGGGAGCCAACAGAGATTCTTCTGGAGGTCTTGATTCGTCGACATTGGGCGGAAAGGGATCACAGGGTGGGAAAGATGCTGGGGGATCTCAGACTTCACAAGCGGGAACCGATAAGGGCTCACAATCCTCTTCTGGCAATACAGATTCGTCAGCGTTGGGAAGAAAAGGATCACAGGGAGGGGAATCACAGTCTTCGCAAGGGGGGACTGACAAAGGCTCACAGTCTTCTTCTGGCAGTACTAATTCAACACTTGGAGGAAAGGGATCTCAAGGAGGGAAGGATACGGGCGGACAGCAGTCTTCGCAGGAAGGGAATGACAGAGGCTCGTCTGGCGGTACTGATTCGTCGACAGTGGGGGGGAGAGGATCGCAGGGAGGGGAGGATGCCGGGCGATCACAGTCTTCGAAAGGGGGGGTCGACAAGGGCTCACAATCCTCTGGTAATACAGATTCGTCAACTCTTGGAGGAAAAGGTTCTCAAGGAGGGAAAGATGCCGGCAGACCACAGTCTTCGCAAGGGGGGAACGACGAAGGCTCGTCTGGTGGTACTGGTTCGTCGACATTGGGGGGGAGAGGATCACAGGGAGGGGAAAATGCCGGACGATCACAGTCTTCTCAAGTGGGGACTGACAAGGGCTCGCAATCCTCTTCTGGTAATACGGATTCGTCAACTCTTGGAGGGGAGAGAGGGAAAGATGCCGGCAGACCGCAGTCTTCGCAAGGGGGGACTGACAAGGGCTCACAGTCGTCTTCTGGTGGTACTGATTCGGCACTTGGAGGAAAAGGATCTCAAGAAGGAAGAGATGCTGGCGGATCGCAGTCTTCGCAAGGGGGGAACGACAAGGACTCTTCGACATTAGGAGGGAAAGGATCGTCGGGTGGGAAAGATGCTGGGGGATCACAATCTTCACAAGGGGGGGCCGACAGAGGTTCTTCTAGCGGTATTGATTCATCGACATGGGGCGGGAAAGGATCGCAGGGAGGGAGGGATGCGGGGGGATCACAGACTTCACAAGGGGGGACTGACAAGGGCTCACAATCCACTTCTGGAAGCACGGATACATCAGGATCTGGAGGAAAAGGATCGCAGGGAGGGGGCTCACAATCCTCTACTGGTGGTACTGGGTCGACAACACTGGGAGGAAAAGGGTCTCAAGGAGGAAAGGATACTGGGGGATCACAGTCTTCGCAAGGAGGGAATGACAAAGGCTCTTCTAGCGGTACTGACTCGTCGACGTTGGGAGGGAAAGGATCGTCTGGTGGGAAAGATGCTGGAGGCTCGCAGACTTCACAAGGGGGGACTGATAAAGGCTCGCGATCCTCTTCTGGTGGTACTGACTCTACATTTGGAGGAAGAGGATCTCAGGGAGGGAAGGAATCACAGTCTTCACAAGGAGGGACGGACAAAGGCTCTTCTAGCGGTACTGACTCGTCGACATTGGGAGGGAAAGGGTCGTCTGGCGGCAAAGATGCTGGAGGTTCGCAGACTTCGCAAGGAGGGACTGATAAGGGCTCGCAATCTTCCTCTGGTGGTACTGATTCTACATTTGGAGGAAGAGGATCTCAGGGAGGGAAGGAATCACAGTCTTCACAAGGAGGAACGGACAAAGATTCTTCTGGTGGTAATGATTCGTCGACATTGGGGGGGAGAGGATCGCAGGGAGGGAAGGATACTGGAGGACAACAGTCTTCGCAAGCTGGAACAGACAAGGGTTCACAGTCTTCTTCTGGCGGTACTGATTCAGCATTTGGAGGAAAGGGGGGGAAAGATGATACCGGGGGATCGCAGTCTTCGCAAGGAGGACCCGACAAAGGTTCTTCTGTCGGTACTGAATCATCGACACTGGGGGGGAAAGGTTCCCAAGGAGGGAAGGATGCAGGGGGATCACAGTCGTCACAAGGGGGGACAGACAAAGGTTCGCAATCCTCTTCTGGTGGTACTGGATCGTCAGCGCTAGGAGGAAAAGAGTCACTGGGAGGGAAGGATACTGGGGGATCACAGTCGTCGCAAGGGGGGACAGATAAGGGCTCACAATCCTCTTCTGGGGGAAAAGGGTCTCAGGGAGGGAAGGATGCTGGGGGATCGCAGTCTTCGCAAGGGGGACCCGACAAAGGTTCTTCTGGCGGTACTGAATCGTCGACATTGGGGGGGAGAGGATCACAGGTAGGGAAGGATGCCGGGGGGCCACAGTCGTCGCAAGGGGGGACAGATAAGGGTTCTCAATCCTCTTCTGGTGGTACTGATTCAACATTTGGAGGGAAAGGATCGCTGGGAGGGAAGGATGCCGGGGGACCCCAGTCTTCGCAAGGGGGAACTGACAAGGGCTCGCAGTCCTCTTCTGGTGGTACTGATTCAACATTCGGAGGAAAAGGATCACAGGGAGGGAAAGATACTGGGGGATCACAGTCTTCGCAAGGAGGGACGGACAAGGGCTCCCAATCCTCTTCCGGTGGTACTGATTCAAGGTTTGGAGGAAAAGGTTCTCAAGGAGAGAAGGATGCTGGTGGATCACAGTCGTCACAAGGGGGGACCACCAAAGGCTCTCAATCTTCTTCCGGTGGTGCTGATTCGACATATGGAGGAAAAGGTTCTCGGGGAGGGAAGGATGCTGGTGGATCACAGTCGTCGCAAGGGGGGACCAGCAAAGGTTCACAATCCTCTATTGGCGGAGCCGATTCAACGATGGGGGGAAAAGGATCACAGGGAGGAGATGTAAGGGGGGACTCACAGTCGTCCGGTGGGAAGTCATCCACTTCTGGAGGCAAAGGAACGCAAGGGGGAAACAATGCTGGGGGGTCCCGCTCTACTACTAGTGATGAGGCACTCGGAGATAAGGGTTCACAGGGAGGACAAGATAGGGGGTCGCAATCCTCATCTGGTGGGGGCGATTCATCGACATTGGGGGGTAAGGGATTACAGGGAGGGCGTGATATGGGAGGCTCGCAATCTTCTGGTGGTGGTAAAGGATCTCAGGGAGGGAATGATAAAGGTTCGCAATTCTCTTCTAATGGTGGCAAAGGAGCTCAAGGAGGGAATGATATAGGTTCGCAATCCTCTGGTGGTGACTCGACATCAGGAGGAAAAGGATCAGTTGGAGGAAAAGACACCGGGGGATCGCAGTCTTCACAAGGAGGGACTGAACATGGCAAGGGCTCAGAATCTTCTGCTGGTGACCGTGGTTCGTCCTCCGCTGGTAATAAAGGATCACAGGGAGGTAAGGACAGCGGAAACTCTCAGTCTTCGTCCGGCGGTGGTGATTCATCATCTTCTGGAGACAAAGGATCGCAGGGAGGGAAGGACTCATCTCCTGAACAAACGAAGCCCCACTATACTTACAAACCGAAATGGGTCTTCTATTAAGCTTCCTTCATCGTATCCTGCCCTTGGTCTATGTAGTATGGCGTTGCCGAACAGGATCTTCTGTTTTAGTATTTTTCAAGTTCATGGTGTACTAGTACTTACTGGTACTTACTCGTTACTCGTACTGTTTTTTTTTTCGAATCAATGAGACCGTGGGAGTCTGCATAGTCAGAATGACACAGCGAAAAAATTATTTTACCGTGACGGTCGTATGCCTTTCTTGATGCTTATTTCATGGACCACAAGTCCACTTCTACGTGAGCTCTATACCCCATCTTACACTAATGAAAGCTAATTATCACTCTGGAAAAGATTCCAAGCTCTCGAGGCTTTCATCCTCACTCAACGCGCGCTACTTGCCCAAGCGCAACAAGATATTGCAAGGCTCCAGGCTCTCAAATCTTATATTTCCTCTTCCTCCTCTCCCTCCTCCTCCTCGCAACCGGCCGCTGTCGATCCAAACGACCTGCTTGACAAGGTCCGCACTCACCCACTCCTCCGGCCGTCTTAGAATGCAGAAACTAACACAATGATAACCGGACTACCCGTTCTTGCAGCTGAACGAACTGGAGGTGGGCGAGATCAAGGACCCTAGTTTTTACCGTCTTCAGCTGCCTGATGGCATTGATTGGTCTGCTTTTGAGGGATGTGGTATGTTTTGTTCCTGGTTACTCATTTTCTATCTACTAACAGGATGGAAAAAGACCCAGGCCCATTGAACGCGTTAGCACTCTCGATACAGGCTAAACAGGCCTCCAACTCTGGACCACTCCCAACTCAAACATCGCCTCCCTCTGAACTCCAGCGTATAGTAAAGGAATCAAAGAAAACCATCCTCGACCCAGTCCTTGCCCAGACACCTATATACTCTAACCAGATCCACCACGGAGTCAAACGTGTCTCAACTCAGAAACAACGCAACGGTAATGCTATTGCCGAATTTGGAGAAGAGGGCGAAGACGAAGGCGAAGAAGAGGAAGAGATGGATGAGTCAGAGCGTGAAGCCCTGCGGATGGAGTTTGAGCGTGAACGTGAACAAGCAAAGATACGCGAACTAAAGAAGCGCAAAATCATGCATCCTGCCAAGCTTGGGGGTTTGTCACTGCCTGGCTTTACGAGGAATAGAAGCAGTCGTAGTACTGACATGGGTTCCGGCCCTGGTGGCTTGGGCACTGAAGAAGGCGTGTTTATAAGGCGGGACGTGGAAGATGAAAGTGCGGACGTGGACATTGATCTCGGTGATGATGGTGCACATGGCGAGGAAGGGAGCTGGAACATGGGGATCGCAAGTGAAATAGATGGGAATACCTGGGATTCAGCCCAGAGCAATGCAAAACCCTCATCGTCTCATCATGAGCAACAGCTCGTATCATCGACATCTCGACCATCACGTACGCGTCGTGCCACTACCAAAGCTAGGGCTCGCACTGAAGAATCCTCCTCTACTACCCAGAGGAAGTCAAAGAACAAACCTGAACGGAAGAACAGTCATGCTGATGTAAATAGAAATGAGGATACCCCGGATGGGATGGAAATGGATGTCGATGAGGAATATGCGGGAAGCAAAGGGAGTAGTAAGCTTGGTAAAGCTGCAGCAAACAGAGATGGAACCGGGACTGGCAAACCAAAGTCAGAGACGTACAAACAGGCCTGGTCCGTCTCCGAACAACATTTACTCGAGCAGCTCTTAGAACAAATACCCGATGGCGAAAAAAACAGGTCAGTCTGTAATGTCTTGTTGTATCCACCGTTGAACTGTTATGTTCACGGGGAACTCTAGGTGGAAAAAGATATCCCGCGCAATGGACGGACGACGGACTCCCCGTCAGGTCGCGAGTAGGGTGCAGAAATACTTCGAGAAACTCAAAAGATTCGGGATTGATGTGAATGCAGGTATCAAGTAAATTTTCATTATTATCCACGATAATAGTACTAGTGTACATTAAAAGGCTGGCGCTGTTTTGGTTGGAAGGTGGTAGAGTGCTAGATAAATAATGTCCGAACGTCCTTTCAAGTCATCTGGTGTGAAACACAAGGGTATCGTATCGTATGGAACATCAAGTGTTCATATCCAAATGATATAGCGGAATCAAATGTCCTAAATGTATAGAACGAACGTAGCAAGGAAATGACGAAAAATAGATGTGTCACCTCATCTTGAAGAAAAAAGAGGGCGAAACTGCTCTAGCATTCGGGGATAGTAGCCCCCTTGATGCCAATGTTGCGCAGTGATTTTTGATGAATTGGAACACATAATTTCAGCGATTTCTTGCCATGGATAACGGCCGAACAGGTTGCAATGGTGGTAATATTTCTCCCATTCCCGAGTGGTTAGTCAACACCTGGGCTGGATACTGGACAGACATCTGCGAGTAGAACGACTCGGAGCTTGTTGAAGATGTTGGAGATGGAACAGTATCTTCTTCTTCTTGTGGTCCAAAGGAGTTATAGTGGTGTAGCTCCGTTTTTGTGAGTTTCGAAGGGATGGGAGGTTTCGTGCTTCCTTGTATCTTCAGCGATGGAAGACTGCTCGTTTGGAGACGGGAGGGAGGATCTGGGAGCGGTGGAGGAGTGGGCGAAGGGAAGATGACATAATAAGCAGAAGATTGGCTATCACGCCTGACGCTATCCAGCAGTTGTGGTGTGGCCCAGGTTTCGTCAAGGGGTGGTGTAGGGAATGAGGTAGTGCTAACAGCAGCATACTCGGCCGTCCGTGCTGCTCCAAAGTGGCTCTCTGAAACGCGACGGTAGTGGGGTTTGCGTTCACTGGATTCGGTTGATAGTCGTGGAGATGAATGGTAGTGATCATGAGTGAGCAGAGGAACGTGGCCATCGGAAGGTTGGTGTTTGTGTTTCAACTCCTTCATCAGCGGCCATCGGTGGACTTCCTTGGGGCTTTCACCTCCATCAGGTGCTTTTGCATCAGAAGGATATAGACGCTGAGATGCTCGTCGTCTACGGAAATGACTGAGAGAAAAGAGAACAAGAAGGGAGAGGAGGATGAATCCGATAACACCCCCAATGACGGAACCGAGTATCACATTAATTGTTGGACCACTGCTTGAGTTAGAAGATGTGCTGTCGGTACTCCGTTTATCCACTAGCGCTACCACTGTTGGCGCCATTGCGTGGGATTCCTGATGAGAGGCACTGGTGTGAAAGGGAGAGAAATGTAGGGAGAAGGAACCCTACCTTATAAACCTGCTTTTCGGCATGAATAGTAAGTATACTATGTGGTGTAAACAGTGGCTGTGGGGTGGCCGAGCACAGCAACAGTCCGAGTGAAACCGGATAGTATGCGCCTTGATCATTATCTAAAGGGTTTACGGCTTATCCTGACCCTACTGTATGTGTGGATGTTGAAATTACCCGTAGCGTTCTGGAAGTTGAGCTTGAATAGTAGAATGAAACGTCTTGGACAAAGAACACTCACAGACGGTGATGAACACCGAAGAAACAGCACCGTGAGAAATTTCGTTGTTTGACTTTATTTGACTAAAGCTGCAACTGAACCCCGTGCGTCCGCTTTCAATTCAGACGGCGGCTGCACTGCAACATTACATATAATTCTCAAGGCTCTGTACCCGCCCTTCCCAATTGACGTGCTGTGTTGAACCCACGTAAGTGAAGAGAATGCGTCCGGATCTAGTACGGACTAAGAGAATGATCAAGGGAATGTCCGGAAACGTGGCTTCGACGTACATGCTTTCGGTGTCTTTCAGTCTTCAGAGAACATCAATCCTACAAGGTTGATTGTGGAACTTGCCAGTGACACTGATGAAATCGGATTCAGCAAGAGCCTCTTGACCTAGATTCTAGCCAACGTTTAATCTAGCCAGCGCTCCTCAGTGGCGTGAGGCAACCATCACACTTTGCCATTCTGTGGAGTCCCAAAGATCCTCGGTGATATTTCAAGTTCACCGATGTTGAGGTAGTTTACAAATCTTAACAGACCTTTGTCTTAGTAGCATCAATTGATGTTGTCTCGGTCAAAACATACTATCACCATTCATTGGCTACGCAATCTGACATCAGAGTTTGCTATCTCTAGTATCTCCCAAATTCGCATGACAAACAAGTCGTGTTCAGGCTCTAACAGGGATTGTTACCTTCGCCTTCAAGATGACTATTTCGTGATTCTTGACAACCCATACACCACCTTCATGCACCTTGTCCCTTGTGATCTTCTTCAATCCCATTTCTGTCGTGCAATGTATTTTCGTCCTACTAGTTGACTTTATACCTTCCGTCTCGGCTGTCATCGCGTCGGAATCGAATCGTTCCCCGGGGAGCGGATAAATCACCGTAATGTCCCCCGAAATGACGTCCCGCCGAATGACTTTGTGCAGTTCTAGCGTTGCTTCTATAATTGACTTTAACGTTTCAGAGTAATCTTCATTCATTTTCGACCACCCGAAGAACTCTAACACTCGCATCACCTTCAACTTGATTGTATGTATTTCGCTCGAAATGTCATCTGTTTCTTCTGAGGTCTGATATAGCAGCGACCTCCATGGCCCTGCCACAGCCTGTCCCTCTATTTGTACCAGTCATTTGCTGCTCACAAATGAAGTCATTTGTCCTTACCTCTCTGAGAGATTACATTATATGTTCTTGTCAAGAATTCGCCTTGTCCTGAAAAAGGATACCACGAGTTTAAGATATCCCGGCAACAGGCTATCATGCACGTTTGAAATGCCTGCATGACTGAAGCATAATCTTCTCTTTCTTTCGTTCGGACAATGAAATCCCCTACTTCTTTACCGAATTCACGTGAGAGATCCCTCGCTTGGTAATTGCTTCTGCTGGACCTGTATCCAGTCCTAGGCAATTGCTCAAATTCATCCGCTAAACCGGCTGCGAACTGGAAGATGTCATGGTTTAACATCTCGGCGGCGTTGACAATGTCCGCCCCTGCTGCTACATCTGCTGTGTTTGGGTAAAATGTATTAGCAACTGAGGGTGCTTTATCATATTCGCGTTGCAACTGTTGTCTCAATGTTCCAACTTCGCCTTCAAGTACCTACGTTTGTCCAGTTTAGGTACTAGCTGTAACTTGAAACAAGGTGGACACGTACTTTTACTTGTCGTTCGAACATGTCCCTGTCTTCTTTATGCTTCTTAGCCTCCTGTTGTGACATGAAAAGCTGCTCCTCGTACACTCTGGCTTTGTCATTTCTCTGTAGCTCTTCGATTTGCTTCGCCTGCCTTCTATTCTCTCTTTGAAGCGCCTCAAATTCAGCAACCGTACGTGTTTGTTGCTGATTTTGCCCGACCCCCCTTGGCTGCATACCAACAGTCCAGCTGCTGCCTGTAATCGCACTTTGAACACCCGAAATTCAAGACATAGTTTAGCTCACCTCCAACTGGGGTCTCGTTCTCCACCCTTGACGTAGTCCCGAATGTCATACTCTCTGGCCCCGCTTCTCTTCGCGGGCCTATCTCCTCTCGTGCCCTATAAGTTGGCAAATTCGAATAATTCACTTGAGTTCTCTCTGATGGACGGAGGTCGTATCTGGTCGTTGCCTCAGTCGTCCTCGATGTACTTGTTCTCGTAGCAGATGCAGCATTTGAGTATGTCCCTACCTAACCATTAAGAACTACCAACTCTGAAAACTTAAAGGCGCCGTACCTTGTGTTGTATATCTTCCACTCATATTCTGGTCCATCGGCTGGTTCCTCGCAACACCCGCTTGAAAAAATAACAGTTAGAGCCTCTCCCTCGTCAAATTTTCGAATGGATTACAAGATGCTTGCCAAGGGTTATTGGCGCTGCCTCCATAATGGGAATTACTACTTGTATTTAGAGATGGGGCATTGTTCCTGCCACCTTGATGAGTTGTCGCTCGACGCTGAAGATTAGAGTTTGTAGACCTGTCTGTTTGACGAGCGAGTCAGCTGAGAGGAACACAAAACCTCGGCACCAGCGTCTCCCCGGTGACTCCTATGATACATACCAGGTTCTGGTAGAAGGTGAGCCTTCCTTAGTTACTCATGACGAATCCAAATGATACACACCACTGCTTCCAAAAAATGACCAAAATGACATGCGGGATAGTTAGTTGACTTGTCGTTGCATTACTCACCATCAGTTTACTTATAATGCAACGTGGGGCACAAGATTCACCTCGTGTTTGGCCTGCCCCTTCTGTGTGGTTTAGACACATGTATTACATCCAAATATGGCTTAGTGACGACGTAAGGTGATAAGAGGACAAATGAGTCCTTGTTCATCTATCACTATATCGAGAATACATCGCCATTAGCCGAATTACGGTTCCAATTCCATGGGAATGTACTGGGGTGCTTATGGCTAGTTATCTGCAATGTACTCATATATTGAACGCCGTTACTTATGCGTAAATGTCTAGCTACAGTACAACTGATTAGTAGTATATGAAACGTGGTTTAAAAACGTGGGGTTGTTTGGGTTTCGCGTTCGACGTAGATACAGGTGTTGTTCCATAAGTTGGATTGTTGGGATCTTGTGAAGACTGCTGGCTTGAGGAAGGACCTTGTTGTCGTAGAGGAGGGGTTTGCGGCTGAGAACCTTGCTGTCGTGGAGGTGGAGTTTGTTGTCTGGGAGGCGATGCACGCGATCGTGGCTGTGGCTCCTGTGGACGAGAATCATAACGGTTGTCACCCCGCCTCGACCGATCTTGATACGCCTCATATCCACGGTTCCCACTTCCAAATGGCGACTGCGTTGAAGACGAGCTGCGAAGGTTTGGTTCTGCATTACCACCACCGCTGCTGTTTGATGCTGACGTTTTCTTTGAGCTGTCCGTGTCGGCATTACCGCCAGCACTTGTACTTGATGCAGGCGCCCTATCTTTATTCCTCGAGGTGTTTACGTTGATATTGCTGCTACGATCATGCTCTGACATGGTTGTTTTATTGGCATTCCTAGGTGGAGTATTCCTCGAGCTGTTTAGGTTGATGTTACTGCTACGATGATCCTCTGACACAGTTGACTTGTTAGTATTCCTAGGCGGAGTATCGTATTTGGGGAAATTGGCGTCCGCCCTGTTGTGTTGATTCTGTTTGGTAGACCTGCCGCGGAAGTCATTGTCACGATCATCGTGGTCACCTTCGTCGCCTTCATCATCAAAGCCCTCATCATCATCACTAATTCTGATATAATTCCCGTCTTCATCTATTAGTTGACGATGAGACTGCAAGTCGTCCAATAGTTAAAGGACAACCTACCGAAATTCTCTTTCTCCTTTTGAACCATAGAAGCTGGAATCTTTATTTGTGCATTGGGAGATTGAGAAAGCTCTTGAACTCGTTGGAAAATCTGTTCGTCAGGCTTCAGCCCTTTTTCTTGGATCATCGAAAGCAAGAGTTGGAGTGCTGCTACCACAACTTCGCTCTGCTCCCGACGCAAGAGAGGTTTGATGTATTGAAGCGCTGTCTCGGCTTCGGCATCGTGCAAAAGGTGTGCGATTCCTTCCAAAATGTTACAGGCAGATGTGACTATTTCGTCATCGTCGAGGCGCAAATCACCCACGAGGCATGCGACGGTGGCTTCGCTAATGTCAAAAGGAATTTCATCCTCGTCCCCGACACTCATAATAATAGGCTCAAGTAGCTGGATTATGCACTTTCGAAGTCCAACATTTGTTTTTGGGTTCAGTGCATCAAAAAGGATCTCAGCGATCGAGGTAAGAGCCTCGGTGATCTGTGCCTGGGCTGCTGGACTAGCCTGGGTTCGTACTAAAACAAGCGCCTCGAGCAACTCCTCTGTCATGATATCGGAGTTACTGATCACTGTCTCTATATTTTCTATGGCTCTTGCCTGAATGTCTGGGTGTATGGAATTGAGATGGCCTGCGAATTCCTCTGCTGTAATCTTTTGGGTATTATAATCAAAATTCTGAAGGTTGCCCTCCATCTGATCGACAACGCGGATCCGAAACACGCTATCCCCTTGATTAGCTGAGGCAAGTACAATCTGATGTACAATATATCTGTGAGATATATTCAGTCACGATAGCGAGCTACTTACTTTCGAATCTTGGACCGTCCAAACGAGCTCTCTGCCATCACGTCTCGTATAAATCCTTCCTTGAAATCAGTTTTAAATTAACTGTCGTCTGAGGCGACCTACACATAACAGCTAGAATTCTTTCCATGCGGCTTGATTGTCCACAAGTATCCCTTCTCACTAGTAATTACGTGGGTGCCTTGATCGTTTGGACGAACGTAGGTATCTACTCCGTAATCTTGAATAAGGTATTTCGAACCAGAGTGATGTGTAATCATCCACTGAGGGAGTGTAAGTGTGGAACAACCAGAATTTTTATGTGGGCCTACATACTGTATCGTCCTCTGCAGCTCCTTCATCTTCTAACGATAATTGATATCCTGGCCCTCTGCCAGTGCAACTAACTTGTCTGTAGTTAATAGTGATAGCACATCGTACTTCCAGAGTAGGAGGGGCTTTGAAGGTCCACCAACAACGAGGATCCGAGTGGTTGCTAGAAAGACCGATCTGCCAAAGACTTCAACATTAATCACACCTTATCGTGAGTACTTCGCTTACCGGTGTCTCAGGTTCACCATCATTGAGATACCAGCATAATCTGCTATCAGTCGTGCGAATACTAGCGCCAATGGAATGAGCTACTGATGCAAGTGAACGGCTATTCTTACATATATTGCCCTTTGACGCTAGTTTCTTCGATACTGAAGTAATGCACTGAGTTATCTCCCCTCTTGCCTTCGACAGCCCAGTCACTTGGTGACAAATTGTAGCCGCTTTTAGTCGAGGCATGAGACATGTGTCTAACACTTTGAATGCTATATTTCCCATTTCGAAAGCGAGAGATGTTCCACTGAAAAAAACAAGCATGTGAGGTAAACCACATATGCTCGACTCAAGATACTGAACCTGTTCCCCCATATCATCCGAAGCTCTTTGGGGATAAGGCTTTCCACGGAGTGGTTCGAAAGCATCACTGTTCTTCAGATATACGACATTCTTCTGTTTAACATTAGAGATATAATAGCAGCCAGGTTGCAGAGTCATGATGTATAGTTGATGATATTGCAAGGCGAACGGAGTGGGTAGAACTTAGAAAGAATGATATTAGCGGCCCCATATATTATCATCCGGAGATCAGTAAGTCGGATTGGTGGGTTATTCTGGTAGTTTAAGTTTGATGACGGTTCTGCCCTCGTTACACCTTGGGATAAGCGGGCTATCTGTGCAAGGCATATGCCGATAGATCTAAATCTACGATTCGACATGCACAATTGTCACAGCAGGTACTGTACCAGCGTTAAGTTGTACCGCACTAATAATATATGTGGTTAGCTCTCGGCACAACAGCCTTGAGGCTATTATAGTACTATAATTGGTGGAGTACTCGCCTCACTAAGTTTCCGGATTGAGTGAGAGACAGACCAAAAGAGTGAAGCACAACTTTGACGCTGTTGGGAGAATCTCAGCGTCGGAGTCCATCGTAGAAGAAGTTTCACTGGGAGTTTAGAAAGGGTTCCTAGGGATTCCATAAGAGGAGAGGGTATGGGCTGGATGTCCGATCCATGGTGAGGCGCGTGTCAAATTGACAAGGTCAATAGCTGTGCAATTCTGTGGAACTGAGTTTGTATACACGTGATTGGTTTAGCGTCATCTATTTGTTAGTTATACAATGCAACAGCTTTTTAACTGGAATTGACAGCGAAAATGGTGGCAATTGAACTTGGTAAGAGATGGTCGATGATCTTCAGCGTCTATCATGTCCGCGAATTGCTACTTGATCTCGCACGCCTAATGGATATTTGTGTTTCTATTCCAGTCTGATCTTACCCACAATCCCATCTACATGCCATAAGTGGTGTGCACCCATTTGGGCGAACAACGAGGCCGTCACAACCCCAAAATCAGTGATGGGTCTTTGTATATCTGACGGAGGATTCTCGACTTTGCAAATCCAGTGTGGAGTAAAACAAATATAAAGTTAACCCTGAGCCCTAGGGAATACTACATTAACAGGGGTAAGGGGTAAGGCAAGGAGGATACTATTCACCAGTGCACACAGAGAAGGGAGACTCGTGGCATTGAAAGAACGGCCAATGTCTGATCTTTCCTTTGTCTTGAATGATCTAGAGATGAGATTGGATAGTCCTTTTCCTTTTCTACAGAGTCCCCATGCCAGTTGAGTTTCTGATCTCGGTGACATTTGGCTTCCTGATGCTGTCATACACATGACTGAACCTTCTTTTTGCTTCACACCCATGCACTGGGCACGAGGGCAGCCGCGACACGAGTCAATCCCATGACCTGCTTGGCTTATGCGGTGTTGCAAGTGTCTCTTTCGTCAATTCCTTCCAAAAAATATTCCGCAGGAAAATGATGTCAGAGTTTAAATATTCGGTGTTACCAATGTCACCGATAACAACCCCTCCGTAATCTACTCACCCTAACATGGTTGGTGAAAAATATAGAAAGCCATACCAAGGCTACCAAAGGAAGCTGGTGATTTCGTTCGATATTGGAACTACTTTCAGTGGTGTTTCCTATGCAGTGTTGGAACCAGGACAGACACCTCAGATCCATGGCGTGACTCAGTATGCCCATTTTACTACCTTTTATTTACTTGGCTAATATCATCAAAGGTTTCCTGGTCAAGAACAAGTCGGAGGGGACTCCAAAATACCTAGTGTTGTCCTTTACGACGAAGATGGGAAGATTGTGGCCGTCGGAGCCGAATCTGATATGGATGTTTATCCAGAACTGGGTGAGATTGAAGGTTCACAAAGAGCAGAATGGTAACGTCCCGATTCGCAATAACATCCCATGGTTTCTCAAGTCGTGGATTTGAAGGTTCAAACTTCACCTCCGGCCCCGTCACTTGGATCGTGAACAGAATTTCACCGCTGAAGATATCCCTCCTCTGCCTCCTAATAAATCAGCTCTTGATGTATTCACGGATATGTTGGCATATCTATTCAAGGCAACGAAGAATTATATTTGCCAGCGTCAAGGTGACGATCTTTGGAATTCTGTCGTGAACAATATCGACTACGTGCTCAGCCATCCAAACGGATGGGAAGGAAAGCAGCAGGCGGAAATGCGTACCGCGACGATAAAGGCTGGCCTAGTGCCAAATGAGTCCCAGGCATTGAAACGAATCAATTTTGTCACGGAAGGCGAAGCTAGTCTCCATTTCTGTCTCAACAAGATACCAGATGCTCTGAACAATCAAGTATGTAATACTGAAGGTGGCTGATGCGTCCTGATATTCAAGAATTTGATAGGGAGAGAATGGTATCATGGTGGTCGATTGCGGTGGTGGTACCATAGATACCAGTACATACACCCGTGTTTCAAACTTCTTATTCAAAGAAATCGCTCCAGCAGAATGTATGATCACTCGCACGATTTGTTTCTTGTTCTCTAACTAATATCTTCTAGGTCTCTTCCACGGCTCTATTTTCGTTACACAAAGAGCATACTATTTCTTAGCGGGTAAGTTCTTTACACTCTTTTATAATTGTTCATATATCTCGCCTAGACTTCCTTCAAGGTTCAAAATTCTGCAGTCCGGAAGAGATAGACGCCATGGCAAAGTATTTCAACAGGACGACCAAGCCAAGTTTCAAAGGACCCTCCCGAAATTACTTCATAAAATTTGGTCGTACGTACGATAATGACCAAAACTATGGAATCAAAGCGGGAAGCCTTAAGATGAAAGGGTGAGCCGCTCAGAGCTCCAGCCGTTCGCTGCTCACAGTTCAGTAGCTCGGACATTGCCAATTTCTTTGAACCATCTATTCAAGGGATTATCCGAGTTGTTGAAAGCCAAACGCAGAAATCCAGCAAACCAGTGAAGGTACGTTTTCATATTCTATCGTCCATACATGAGGCTGAAGTTTTGTCTCTCCAGATCGTTTTTCTGGTCGGCGGTTTCGCTACTTCTGACTACTTATACAACCGATTAGAAGAAATCTTCAAATCGCGAGGTATTAAGATCCTCCGGCCTGATGCTTATTTGTGAGTGAAATGGGTCATATACGAGCACGGTATTCACTTAGCCTAGAAACAAAGCTGTTGCTGAAGGCTGTGTTTCATTCTACCTCGATCACTGCGTCACCACCAGGATGTCAAAGTATAGTTATGGCATCGAGTTCTGTCCGACATACAATGCGAATAACGCCGAACACAAAGCCCGCGAGGGCCAAACTTTATTAGTGAACAACGGTGATCGTTGGGTTCGGGGTGGCTTTTCGACCATATTGGCAAAGGTCTTTCTTTCCCCCATTTTCCTGCTGTATCGCTTGAGTTATTGTTATGAAAGGCAATTGAAGTATCCGAAGAGAAAGAATTTAGAAGTTCGTATCGTAATTTGTTCAATGAACAGGAGTTCGCATCACTCAAGACCAAGAGTCTCAAATTGAAATGCTACCGAGGAAGCGAAGACAAAGCCCCCGACTGGCTTGACCTCGCTCCAGGTACGTATGTTGCTTGAGTTGTAATACACGCAGGTCACGATCTGGTAATAGGAATGTTCCCGGACCTCTGTGAGATCACGGCCGATGTTACAGAGGTTAAGAAATACATTGTCCCACAACACCATGGACAAACGAAATTCTATGTTCTGGATTTCGATGTCGTGCTACTCTTTGGCCTCACAGAATTGAAGGCCCATATAGCTTGGAAAGAAAACGTAAGTACCCTGACATTGAACGGTATCTTCGCGAGTGACTTACGCTGGTTTTTATATTAAGGGTGTTGAAAAACGGTAAGATTGCAAACTCAAACTCATCAAACTAGCTGCTGATTTGAGGATGTATAGGGGACCTGCATCAATTGTATACGACGCCACTTGATGTGAATGGGGATTTATTACAATTACGATTCAGAGGAATGTCTAGATATTATCCCTTTTCCGGTTTCTGTGCCCCTCTGGAAGATGTAATTACAATGAAGATTATGATCTCTTTCACGATAATTTCTTATGCAATTTGGGAATGGCTTCTTTGGGTTTGCACGCGACCGGCTTGCTGATGATTTGTTGTCAGTTTTGTTTTACCACCCGCAATGATGTTTCTGGCAAAAGTGGTCGATTCTCGGCTCCTAATATAGTTCGGCGATTCCCTAATCATGACAAATTAAAGGGCAGACCCCGCCTTGATAAGGTCAATAAGAATACAGAAAAGTGGACCGAGTCATGCACATCTGAATATATGTACATGTACAACTGGCAAATAGTTTATGCATACTTCGCGATACATTCAAAATGAAACACCTAATAGTAAGTAAATCGTGCTCTAAAAGCAGGCGCACTTCGAGGTTTGGCGTTGGCAGAACTGGGACCTGACTGTTCCTTTGGCAGGACTTGCGCTGAACTCGCCTTCTGACGCAAATCGTCTTTGTTACTCGAATCCTCGGGCTTCGAACTGGTACTCGTGCCCAAATCAGCGGTACCCTTCAAATGTTCTGTTTGCAAAGATAACTTGGGGGTTGCAGTTTGATTCAAATCAGTCCTGCCAGTGGTCCTCGACTGTTCTGTTTGTGTAGCTTGCTTTGGGATCACAACCCTCAGGCTGCTACTCGAATGCTGCGTTTGCAGAACGGCTGATGTCTTTGGGCTCGTCTGACGTAGATCAATTCCGCTACTCGATCTCCGTATCTCGTGACTAAGCTCGGTTCTTCGATTCAGGCGACTTGAAGGACGAGCTGGAGAATGGGAGCGTCGTGGTCCCATACGGCTCTTGTTTGATACTGGTATCGTCAAGTACTTTGCATCTCCCATTGATTGTTGCTGTTTAGTCAAATGCTTCAACAGCGTATCTGAATGTGCAGAGTCATCCTCTGATCCCATTCCGTCCCAGTCAGAGAACACGTCCTCCTTGTCACCCTCACTGTGGACGGATCGATCACTCATATCATCTAAAAATAAACAGCAACTATGCTATCAGAAACCTCACATTATTCCTTGTTATTAACTCACCAAACTTGAACCCTTGTTCCAGTTCATCTATTACTTTCATGGCTGGAAGTTTGATCTGGGCATCAGGTGATTCAGCGATTTCTTTGACTTGTTGTATGATCTCTTCGTCTGGGTCCATCTGATGAACCTTGACAGTCGAGAGCAAGAGATGGAGCGTGGCTACAACTGCTTCGCCCTGTTGGCGCCCAAGAAGGTAACTGAGATTTTGCATGATTATTTCTGCTTCAACTTTGGCGAGGCGTGACTGGATCCCCCGCAAAATGTTACAAACTGACATGACCGTTTCGTCGTCTTCTAAGCGCAAATCGTCAACAAGGCACGTAATAGCAGCCGGGCAAATTTCGAAGGGTATCTGTTGCATATACTTCTGGTCCTTGACAATAGACTCAAGGAGTTGGATGATGAGTTTTCGAGTCGTAAGTGGTGTCTTGTGCTTCAGAGCATCAAAAAGGATCTCAGCAATAGACTTCAACGCCTCGGTAATTTGCACTCGAGCAGCTGGACTAGAATGAGACTTCACCAGGGCAAGCGCCTCAAGCAACTCGTCTGTCATGACGTCCGAATTCCGAACAACGATCTGTATGTTTTCAATAGCGCGTTTCTGAACATCGGGATGTATTGAATTAAGGTGCCCAGCAAATTCTTCTGGAGTGATCCTATTAGCACTGTAATCAAAGCGTTGCATGTTGTGATCCGAGGGATCGATGAGGAGAATGCGGCACATGCTATCGCTTTCACTATCTTCTGTGAGTCCCACCTGGTATGCAATGTAATAAGGTATCGAGCCGGATCAAGAATGCCACGACTTACGTATGACATCGTCTCTGATTGTTTCACTGTCCACATCAGCTGTCGGCCACCACGCTTCGTCGATATACTGTAGCTGTGTCAACGCTGATCGTTGGCAACTAGAAAAACTTACATATGGCAACTTGGGTGATCTTTGTCTGGTTTAATGGTCCAGGCATATCGCTTTTCACCAGTCACCAGGTATGTACCTTTATCATTCGGACGAACATAGATATCTGCCCGAAAATCTCGAATAATGTATTTCGATCCGGAGTGGTGTGTTAGTAACCACTGCAACAGATATGATCAGTGCGAAAACTTTGGGCATCAGTGATTTCCATACTGTATCGTCATCAACTCCACCATCATCCTCCACTGTTAACTGATACCCAGGCCCCACGCCAGTAGAACTGACTTGTCTCTGATCGAAGCTGATAGCGCACTGTAATTCTAACGTGGAAGGCGACTTGAAAGTCCATAAACAGCGAGGATCTGAGGCATCCGGAGATAGACCGATCTGTGCAAGCTCAGGACAATGACGCTCTGCGATATATACTTCACATACTGGAGTGTCCGACTCATCGTCCTTAAGAAACCAATATAATCTGCTACTTGTGGCAGAGATGCTAGAACCGATGGTTTTAATTCATGCTCATGCCTCCAAAAGTACCACTCACGTATACTGGCCTCTGATGTTCGTCTCTTCTATACAGAAGTATTGCGCCGGGCTTACTCCAGAAGTCTTAGCTTCAACTAGGTCATTAGATGTCAGACTATGCCCAGTCCTTGTTGAAGCATAAGACGTATGTCGGGCACTCTGGAGTGTGCATTTCCCATTTCTGAAGACGGTTACGTCCCACTATTCAAGAATATTCTACTAAGCACCAACTTGCATCGAAATAGGGCACAAACCTTTTCGCCCGTATCTTCAGCAATTCGACCAGGGTAGGCAATACCACGAAGGGGCTCATAATCATTGTCGTTCTTGAGGAAAATTATGTTTCTTTGCTTCACATTACAAATGTAGTAGCATCCACTTTGTAGGGGCATCCTTTACGTTCAGAAGGATGGGATCCGGAGAACACGATGGCAATACCTATATATGACTTGGAGTATTCAGAAGATGATAACCAGAGCAACCAGAATAGTACCGGCGTGACTAACCTAAGGTTCGACGAACCTCTTCCGTCCTTGTGACAGGATATCATGCACAGATATTATTGGCGGCGCTTGTGCCGATTCAGGAAGTGCCATTGCATTGCCGAGGTCTCAAAGTTCCGGATATGATATGTCTAACTGCATAAGGTCCTATGACTTAGGGTCACTTAGCGCTGGCAGTGAGGGTTTGGGGAAGGAGGTTGACACAGGCAGTGTTCACGTGTGTACAAAGAAACCCAAACAAATACCCCAACTGGCAGCGTTCTCTCGGTATCTGCCGCCATACTTCTTTCCCCCACACAATCCGCATTAATATTCCAGCTTAATTTAGGGCGACACAATATACTCCATCCAGATATGTCATGGTCTCACCATGACCGAACATGCAGCACTTCGACGTTGCACTGGACTTGAAATGGGACTCCGAAGGGTTGTTATTGGAACACGATAAGCGCTTCTACAAGTGCCATTGTGTGCATCAAATTGGTACTCTATTCCCAAGATTGGTTTATGTTACAGAATTCAATAGGCCCTGTATGTCTATATGCAACTTCTAGTTAGGCTGACTCATGGAAAACACTCTGAAGAGTGATTGTAGCCTCGTTATCGTGACATCAGAATTGTTGGTATTCCTTCTCCTTAGAGTCCCACTCCGATTTAGCAGTGCAGGTGTGAGCATGCAAGTCTGACATTGGGCGCTGAAACTACCAATGGAGTCTGACCTACTGGTTGCAATGCCCGAGTTTCATCAAAATAACCCTGAGGATGTAACTTGGAGTCCTTACCCTGATATTGGCTATTGCAACGTTGAGGGCGATCTGTGCAGCTGTATATGATGGTGGAAGCATCGTGTCTGTTCACAAAACTCCACAGAATATAAATCGCAACTGCAGATTTGCGGTTTGTTACGGCCAACAGGTTCAATGACATCCATACGGCCATATGCCCACACAAAAACTTTAGTACCAAAACCAAAGAAAATTCCGTCCTAATTCCCGAAGATGGCAAGATGACGAAGTAGGTGATGGCGACGAGGACGGCGATGAGCAAGTGAACAGCTTCCCAAGTTGCACATACAATACTCCGCCAAAAACTTAAGCCATCACCGCTCGCGATAGAAATCATGGATCTCAAAGTAAATCTAACAGCTGTTATCTGATGGAATGCTGTATGTGATGTGACTCTGTAATCAGCGATTGTGAATAGAAGTGGATACATTTTTCCTATTGTCACCATGCGACCTGCCACGATATATTTAGTCGAGATCCTGTGCCTGATCCATAACAAAGGCAGACTGACCATGAGGCGAACTTTATCCCATGTCCACGTTTCGTATAAGTAAACTGTGAAGTGATGTAAGAATTACCGCGATAGCTCTACTAACAACGTTCTCCATGGAGCCCTGTAAGAAAAAAGGTATGGATCAGTAAATTTATCGTGAGGCCGACAAGACTGATGCTTCTCCAGAACCTAGTATGTGTCGTGAAACCATTATGTGTAGAAAAAAAAATTCATTGTTTATCTGTCAGCTCAATCAGCCTTCAAACAAGATAAGAACTCGAAGGGACAGTCTCGGCCAAGCGGCAAGAAAACTGACACCCCGCAATATGTCAACGATGGATATTGGAGAAATACCCGTAATTATTCCACAATGTGGCAAGAAATTTTCGTTGACTCTCCTTCGTTAAGCGGCTGGTGTTCAGAGCCAACAAGTAGGACTGACTATGAGAGAAAAATATACGTCGCAAGGTATGCTACCGTTTTCAATCTAAACAATTTTCAGCCACTGCTAACGTCCAAATCAGTGTCATATTCACAATCAGTACCTCAGGTGCCCCCGAAACCCGATGCGCTAAAGCCAAATGATATGGGAAACCGATACAACCTTCGTTCATCAAAAGGTCAGGAAGGCCAAGCCGAGATGCAATACGATGAAAGAAACCCATGGGAGGAGTACTCAGAGAGGGTGACATACGGATCCAACGCAAAAGCGGCTGGTGGTAGTAAAAGTTCAGGTGAGCAGAATCAGGCATTGTCATTCAGAGATTGAGACTGTGAGAGCAGAGAGCGGCTGGAGTCTTTTTAGTTGGGGAAGCAATGAATCCCGAGCTCAAGGTTCCTCAGAAATCGAGGTATTGCGAAACGAGGTAAACAAACAAGCAAGAATAATCGAACAGTTGAAACGAAACCAGAAATATTCCGAGTATTATAACATGGCAAAACAAGAGGCTCAAAGGCTCAGAGAAGACAGGGATATGTTTCAACGGCAGGTCAAGGTATGTGATCACTGCAACAATTCAATTCGGTACTCAGCTGAAGGAACATAGTTTCTTGAAGCTGACGTGGCAAATTTACGCCAGCAACTGAAGGAGGAGCTGGACAAGACCCCCTCGGTTGCAAATACATTTTACCCTAACACAGCAGACGTCGCAGCAGGAGCCGACATTGTCAACACGGCTGAAATGTTAAACCACGATATCTTCCAGTTCGCGGCGTCTTTAGCAGACCAATATGAACAATTACCCAACGCGGATTGCGACGATCAGATGAAGGATATCTCCCTTGAGTTTGGAAATGAAGTGAATGGCCTCCTTACTCGGACACGAGGAGATTACTCTTCAGTCATGCAAACGCTTCAAACATGCATGATAGCGTGCTGTCAGGAGATTTTGAACTCTTGGTATCCGTTCCTCGACCAGGACGAGTTCTTGAAAACCGCATACAGCATGATTTCCTACAGAGGTAAGTATAGATCTCTCCTTTGCGCAGACAGTATGTGACTAGTCTGAACAGAAGGACAAGCGGTGGCAGGTCCATGGAGGGCACTGTTGTTTCAAATATCCGATGAAGCAGGTGACCCACAAACTGTGGTGGATACTATCAAGAGGAAGATGACGAAAGCTCTTGAATTCCTGGGATGGTCGACAATGGACGAAGAGCATACGGAAACCTTGAAGTCCATTGTCGAATCAACGCTAGAGATGCACAAAATCATCCAAAGAGACGTCATCTCAGGCGACATTGAAGTGTTTTATCCCCTACCAGGAGAGCATTTCAATCCCGAGACGATGAAGGACGAGACTGAAGGAGGAAACGGAGGGTCGACGGTACACTGTACGATTGAAATGGGCTTGAAGAAAATCACGACAGAAAAAGTGCATGAAGGCGGAGAGTGGGTTGTCAAACATCAACAGCTGATCATCTTGAAGCCAAAGGTGATACTTGTCAATTCCTAGGCCGACTTGTTCGTTTCAAGCGAGATAGATTTATCATAACTTCGAACGTTTCTTTCATGTTCTGATCTACGAAAATGTTGAGTAATAGTGACTTGGACAGGAATACCGTTCATGTGTTGGAATTTGAGGTTACATGATTGATGAGTAATTCGCTTTCGTGAGTACTCTACAGGACTTCAGTTGGAGACATTGGCTATCACGCTTTAGGTTGGTGTTCCAAGCCCACTCGGGAGAGTTGGTAACGGTGATGATATAATAAATATTCACGAATCCGATCAGATATGTTAGTCCCTCGGTACAACAATGCTAGCTTCCCTGCAATTGCCAATTCCCGTATCGTGGGGAAGCGAAGCCTGTAAATCAGCACTTATAATAAATAAGTCACTGGTAAGTTCCACTCTTCACGGATTTTATTCGTATAGCTATGTCTACACATCATCTTTGCGCACTGTGCGTGTCATGTCCCTGGAAGGGGAGAGATATGCGGATAGGAGATGTGAGGGTGGGGGAAAGCTTTGCTTCATCCTCGGCTAGGTGAACTGTGTGAGAGCGGGTTGGGACTCTCGCAGCTTTGATTCAGCTGCCGAGTGTGACCAGGGGCCGAATCCGTGATTTGGTGCGAAAGTAAGCAGTGGTAGGCGGGAAGCGAAAGAGATCTGGATGCCTGATGACGATGAGGACATGGAGGGAGATGATGCAGTGGGAGGAGCGAAATAGGAGTGATTCAAGCCGGTTACACCAGTCACTTAGTACTTCCTTGCGCGAAGGCCTAGCTCTTTCGCCCGCTCATTCCTCCCATGCTATAGATCACCAAGCTGCTTACATGAACACTAGAGCACCGCACAGCTCTATACATTCGTGGATAAGAAATCCTACAGAATACATCACAAATAGGCATTTAACCTTTTCCTGCCACAGAATACTCAATATTACTCGTTCCGCATCACCTCACCCCTCCACAGCTGTATTTCTTTGTGTGAATACCTCTCCATGCTGTCTACATTGTTATCTGAATAGGCCCAACACGGTCTAGGGCTTCCAATGGTGCTTATATTCTCTTCGTCATGTTGTAATATCATCACACAGCACTGTTCATATTCTTCATGCAATACCACCCATGGAAGCTATTGAAGACCGCGATGGCCGACAATTCGACGACCGCATTTCTGTACAGCATATACAGGAGGTGACACCACGATAGAGTGCTTTCATGGACAGCTTAATGCTAACCCAGTTGTTAATCCCAAGAAGTAGATGCTTGTCGACAACCGTATAAAAAGGCTGAGCGGCTTTGAGAATCCCCCGCTACCGACATGGCTCCCCGACACAGGGACGGTCCCCGCCCCCAACCTCTCTACATCGCCACCTCAAATCAATTTGTGCGTTACAAGTTCAACAGCACAGAGCCTAACCCCCTTGGTCGCATCATGTTCTGTGTCCGAGGCAGTGTAGGAGTTCCTATGAATATCTTGCACTCATCAAGGAGGGACCAAGTCCTTATCGATGCTCGCCGTATCAAGTTTTCTTACCCACAAAACGAACACATCGTGTTTGTTGCTGCGGTATGCTCTTAAGGCTTGCGTCCAATGCTTTCGTAACTGACGTCGTGTAAATACAGTGGGAGGAATATAAGGCCAAAGCCTGGGTCAGACGTGTCGTATTGTCTCCTTCGCGTCCACAGATCACTCATGGCGAAATCGCGACAATCTATGCGGAGCTATATTGGGAGTCATTGAGAGTATGTTCTTTCCAAGTTATGCACAAGGAGACTATTGAGGGCGAATTTACTATAGGAGATTCAAGCCCACTATGGCAATGAACACCCAATAATCATGGGTCATCCTATGCCAGTAACATTCGATCAGCTGATACTCATTTCGGCAGAAAGGACGGACGACGCAACCCATTGCTGGCAGGCTATTTTCGCAATTGGCGCATGAGGGGATTTAAGCGAAACAGCAGAAGTGGACGGATTGAAAATGGTGCTTTGTAAAATAGTGTAAGATAGACCCCGTGTAGGTTCGGGGATAGCGCTTGCCAAGTAAAATGATGACAGTCATATTTTGATTCCTGCTCAGAAATGGAGACGCGTTCACGTTTACCAGGCCGAATGAGACTCGTGAGAGACACGTCGAGAACGTAGACCTGGAGACCTTGAAGTGGTATCGTCACCGCAAGTAGCAAGGCATACAAAAGACAGCTACCGGGTGCTCTTCGGCTTACAAGCTTATAATGACAGATTTCCAGAAGTACAGGTCGCGGGACGAACACTCATCAATGGAGGGAACAATCATCAGATGCTTGGCCTCTCGTCGGTGCGGACGTAAAGAGGGAGATTCGCACGATCCGCCATGTCAAGCTGTAAAAGCAGTTTGACTTTGAGGGGATGACAAGGGCTGCAAAAAAATAGATGTGCTAGGATTACTCTCGTCTGGCGCTTCCAACCCGGTGTCCTAGTTATCGGACGATTTGGGAGTTGTCGCTTACCCTGCTTCGGGGAAACTATGGAGAAATATAAACAAGTGAAACATCTATTCAATAGAACGCTTTGGGGAATAGAAATGGCAGTAAATTTTCCTAACCTAGGCACTTAGCCACATCCACCTTATACAACCATTGAAGGAAATAATAAGTGATGCCGACGCCAAAAGAAGTATACTCTCTAATTGCGCCACCGCCCCTGCATATAAAGAGCTTCAGTCGGTCTTGTACTCGTAACACTCAAAAACCATACTTGTTTTGTGAGCGCAGGAATTATTATCGACGATGCCCATTGCAGGAAGCATACCAATTGGTCCAACTCATGGGCCGCTATTCTTCAGAACATTTGCAGACCTGGACGCGTGGGCTGCTGACCAGAAGAACAAGCTTGAAGGCGTATTGCCCTTTATTCCTCGTAATGAGCCAAGTGACTCCAGCGCCGGGAACAAGGGAAAGATTCTGGTAAAGTCCATTTCGAAAGAGTCATTCTCGTTCTGATGTTTTGCAATTCATAGGTCTGTCACGACTATAAGGTAGCGAAACTCAGCTACATATGAAACACGGCTAATTGCACCTTACCTATACAGGGCGGATATGTTGAGAGCCCATTCTCGTTCTCCTACACATTCAACTTTTGGTCGGCCTGCGATACGTTTATCTAGTAGGCCTTACTCCCGATGTTTCACACAGCAGCTTACTCAAGCGCCACTTCAGCTTTTCCCACCAACGCGTGACCGTTCCCCCACCGGGATGGGTCAACGCCGCTCACCGTCAAGGAGTGAAGATGCTTGGGGTATTGTTAGTTCAAACCCAATATCCCTTTTATGATGAAATAGATGCTTACATACAACGTAGAATATTTGAGAACAGCGACGGCCAAGATGACCTCCTTCGGTTGTTCACTGGCCCCGTTCCACCAACATTCACAGAAGGCGAACCTCCATCCAAAATCATTGCTAGGAGTGCCAAAGCCAACATTACCACCTCGCAATTTCCATTTTCATCCCACTATGCGCGTGTGTTGGCTGATTTGGCTTATCAACGTGGCTTTGATGGATACCTCATGAACTTTGAGTGGTTCTTGTTCGGAGGGGCTGTCCAGGCACGCGCGCTTGCCGCGTGGGTTTCGCTTCTTCGTGAAGAGCTTTGGAAGAAGGTTGGTCCACACGCGGAAGTTGTTTGGTAAGCACAAGGGTTCTGGTTGCGTCGAGAAATGATTGACTGAGATTTGTTGTGAAGGTATGATAGTGTCACAATCGATGGCAACCTCTCCTGGCAAGACAGATTGAATGCGCAGAACCTTCCGTACTTCCTTTCATCGACCGGATTCTTTTCCAACTATACCGTAAGTAACATGTTGCATGCACGGAACCAAACAATTCACCTCATTTCAAAGTGGCCAACTTCCTACCCGAACCTAATGGCCCAATACTTCCACTCCATAAATCCAACACTCTTGACTTCTACCATCCCAGCTCCGGTGCTTCCTACTCCATCATCTCTTCATTCTCTGACCCAACAAGATGTCTTCGTCGGGGTCGACGTCTGGGGCCGAGGTACCTATGGAGGTGGAGGATTCGGCACTCATCTTGCGCTGGAAATAGTTTCTCCTGATTCACTCGGAATGAGCGCGGCTATATTCGCTCCTGGATGGACGTGGGAGACGAGGGAGAACGATATTGGAAGAACATGGGAGAAATGGTGGGATGAGGAGGTTACTCTTTGGGCTGGAGCCGTGCCAGGTTTCAATTTGAACAAAACACTGCAGCAGGCGAGGTGGAGGAGAGGTCGAGCAGTTGAAGGCAAGGGGCAAAGTGCAGGATTAGATGACACATATAAGGCAATCGGAGAGTTCTTCTTGAAAAGGATACCGCCCGATCCACAAGTCTTCTCATTCTTGACGAACTTTTCGCCTGGTGTTGGGAGGGCATGGTTTGTCGAGGGTGAGAAGGTGTGGAATGGTGTGAGCGGGGGCACTACATCATCCTGGACTGATGGCTGGGAGGATATCGAGAAGCAGACATCTATTGGCGATTTGGTCTGGCCAGTACCACAGGTAGTGTGGAATCAAGATGCAGGTGGTTCCGAACCGGCGGGGACAATACTGCCTGCCTCGAGCGTCAAAATGAATATGGCCGACGCATGGAATGGTGGGACTTCATTGGCATTGACACTCTCCGAGCCTGCTAGTGCGACTGGAGCAAGTGGGACTCGGTTTGTTTGGGTTCCCATCCAATCCCTTTCGTTAACGCCGGTTGTGGAATACGTAGCGACGGCAGTATACAAATCAGGAACAATTGCAACTGGCGTAACTGTTGAAGTTGGCATTGACTTGAAGAAATTAGTTTCATCGGATACGATCACGATGAACATCACCAGAGATGCACCACAGCAAGTTGCTTCTGGATGGACGAGTTTGCAGGCCCACGCGAAGGTTACGTTAAGCGGATCCTCTGGTCGACCAGCAGCGTTAGCACTCGGGCTCACGTTCAAGATCACTGGAGGGACAACAAGTGGGACTGACCTCATCTCCCTGTCGTTAGGCCAGATGAGCGTTTTTGTTGCACCTGTCTCCGACCCTGACTTGGGGTGGGTGACGACACCACTTTGGGCCGACTTCACACCAAACTTGTCAGCGAAACACGAGAAAGAAGTCGAAGTCGAAGCTATTGATAACTTCAATGGGGTTCTGACTTGGGCTGCATTGACTTCCCTCCTTCCCGATACATCGCCTACTCATCAAATCACCGGAAGTGAAGATCCAGTTCCAGCTTGGAAGGAGACGCCTGCGGATGGTTCCTGGATAGACCAGTACGCTTACTGGAATATATATGCGCAAGTTATAACTACCCCAACGGCGATGGTCGCCTTGACTGAGAAACCAACCGACGCTGTATGGATTGGTACGTCTGGCGTTGAATACGGAGGTGACGTTGGGAAGGTTGGGAGATTCATGATTTTGGGTAAGAACTTGCCAGTGAATGCTCCCACTGGTGATAGCAGTACTTTGAGATTCTTCGTTCAAGGGGTAACGGCTCGAGGAGAGGTTACGCAATGGGACAATGTTGTTTGGGTGGATGCTGCTTTGAGTAACTGAGGAGGCTGTGTTTATGTGGACCAGGCGCATAACAGAATTGAGAAGCCTGTAATATGTACTTGTATTACTTTATGATGCAAATGAAAAGGAAACGATTGACTGACCTCACTGTCGGCTACAGTTGTAAGGGTATTTGTACTAGGGTTAATATGCTGGTAGAATGACTCGACGCTAACCTAGAAGCCAGCACTCTTGACAACGTAGCGTTTCATTCGAAGACGTCTTTTTATTGCTGTAGGCATGAAGTGCGCCGCTTACACCCGCATTTGGAGCACGCGCATACATGTGACAGTTCAAAGTGTTGAATCACATAATGTCACACTAATCATGATGGCTACCACTACACAGGACCCCTGATAATACCTACTAAGGTCGGTTGGGATTTCGGACAAATTTTTGGGGTTTTGGGCCTGGAGGTCGATACAAATGTCGGACAGATTTTCCTTTCGGAGATTGCAGGTCGGTTGAGTTTCGGACACCGAGCCAATATCTTGTCAAAAAGGTCGGTCAGTTTCCGGACAAATGTGATATGAATGTGACACATACTTGGCATTGACGTAGGGGGCAGTCAGTCCCAAAATAGGGAAGTATAAACAATAATAAGTGCAAATATCAATAGTGTGCTGTTTTTGCCAATTTTCGTAGAGTTGTTATATAGATGGTGTTAGAATAGCCACCTGTGAGGCGCTAAAGTATTGGACTGTAGATAGTTATTAATAGTTTAATCTAATTATAGCTAGCCATGTGTTGTCCATTCATCCATGGACTCCCTGGAGATAGACTGTGGATATTCTATGAATACCACAGTGATATCATGTGCAGCAATTGTTACACCCTCCAAACCTCTAGTGCTCAAGGTTCAACCCCTAAAGCACCTCTAGCCCCTATCTTTGACATTTTGATGTTCTCTTGTTTACCTTTGTTTGTCTACTCACAAATATTGACTACTTACTGACTTGGACAGTCATTTCATCCATAGTCATACATTGTAAGGGACATCTATCTCAGTGCTCAGGCAGTAAGCCAAAGACCAAGTATAGGACTCTCAAAGGTGAGTGGTAATGGCAAGGTAACCACTGCTTAGATAAGATATGGATATGTCTGGTCACTAGGTAGAGCAATGCTCTAGGTAGATCCTCAGACAATGAGAGCAAAGTGAGAGTGGAGGGAATACTTGTATTGAAAGCCTAGGGAATCCTATGTCGAAATTA
>KZ302118.1:26511-48898 GCA_002554575.1 Amanita thiersii Skay4041 | reverse complement strand
ATAAATTCAGTACTGGTCACTTGGTGTCTCCGATAAATTCCACAGAGGTGAGGCGATGTCTACCTCTAGCTCTAACTTTTCAGTGCAAAAAGTTGTGCTCCTTATCAACGTCCCTTACACGTATCCAGACTAAATGCATGGTGGAACCAGAGAAAAGGGGAAGCTCCAACCATGCACTAATCATGATCTCATGGTCAAATGATGTTGCCCCCTATCAACCTCCCTACATAAAACAAGATAGCAAAGAAGAAACAGCATTCTTATCTGCCATTGGTGAGTTGGAATGGTGGGATCCACCATTGGTGCAAGAAACAAAGGAGAAACAACACTGCACAGCCCAAGAGAACTTCGCAAAATTATACAACGCTATACACAATGCATGGGAAACACATTCTAAGCCAGGCTCTGTCAAACACCCCACACCCTGGTGGAATGACCAATGCCAGAAAGTGAAGGATTTAGTCTCTAATTCCCCAACATGGACAAACAGATTGGAATACCAACAGTGTATCCACAAAGTGCATCAACTTTACTACCAAAAAACAGTTGAAGAGGCATCATCCAGTCAAAAACCATGGAAACCAGCAAAATGGGGAAATGAGAGACCACCCCCAGCTTTTTCCACACTCAAGTTAGTGAACAGCAAACAAGTCTCATCGCTACCAGAACTTTGGTTGTGCCTCCATAAGCAGTTCAATTCATCATCTGTGACAAAACCAGAGTTAGAAGAGATTGACACTTATAAACAGATCCCCACTCATCCTTTTAATCCTATTAGTAAAGCAGAAATCTGCGAAGCCCTCGCAAAAATGAAGAATGGATCAGCACAGGGTCCAGACCACTTGACATGGCGTCATCTGAAATATCTCTGGAACAACCATGAATGCTTCCAAGAACAACTTCACCAAAGCCTGATGTGGGTGGTAGAGAATGCCTTCTGGCCATCCCAATTCAAAGAATCCACAATGTTAGTAATCCCAAAACCAAAAAAGAGTGACTACTCAATCCCAAAGGCATATCACCCAATATGCCTCCTCAATACAATGAGTAAGCTGACTACAAAGATCCTGGCAGAATGCATGAACATGGAAGCTATTCTCCATCAAATTGTCCACCCAGCCCAGGTAGGTGGAATTAAGGAGTCCTCCACCACTGACATGGGCTTACTCCTCACCACTCACATGGAAGAGCTGTGGGCAAGAGGTTTACACACATCAATCCTAGTGATTGATATTGGCCAATTCTTTCCATCAATCAACCATCAGGTTATAACTCACACTCTTCGATGACAGGGCTTCAACAACATCATATGCAATTTTGTTGGATCTTTTCTAAAGGATAGACATACACAATACAAGTGGGGATTGGCCATATCGCCTCAATTATCCTTCAACCTTGGATTACCCCAGGGCAACTGCCTGTCCCCAATTTTATCAGCACTATGCATAGCTGCCCCCCTCAACCACTACTTTCCACTAGACCTGCACTCCCCATCCTTCTTGATTTTCTATGTGGATGACAGAGTTCTCAGGCACTCTTCTGATTCAATTGAGGGTAACAAAACTATATTGAGACTAATGTATTTGAGACTTATACAAGCCTTCAAACAAATTGGTCTCACACTAGAAATGATGAAAATGGAGTTCTTTAACTTCTATGCACTTGACCTAATAAAAGCACATGGATACATTACCCCAACAAACCCGGTGCACAAAGAGATAAAACTCCCTATGAACAATAACATGACTACATCAATCACAATAATGGCACAAAATGTTTGGAAATATTTAGGTTTCTTTTTCACACCCTATTTAGATTTCTCTTTTCACATCTCTTGTTACACTAATAAAGTGCTCACTTTCCTCAGGTCAGTGCGCATGATGGGCACATCCACCTGGGGGCTAGTGCTGGACACACAGGCCTTAGTATATGTTAGAACCTCACGATATAACCTATAACCGTGATCCCACAAATCCCTCAGGCGTCGCTCCATGGAGAGTTGAAGAGTTTATAGAGGAAAAGCGAGACTCTATTTGAAGTTATATGGTAGGATAACTATCAAAGAGCTAAAGAGTAAATAAACTACAACAATAGTGTTAAGTATGAACAAAAGGTAAAAAGAATGCCTTAGGGTTGAATCGAACCCAAGACCTCTGAACGGTAAAGAAGGAAAAGGCGCGCGCTAATGAAAGTGCTAAAAGAGGCGCGCGCTTAGACAGGCGCTATGATGAGCGTGCGTCTAAGTGGGCGTCTATTGCGTGAATGGTAGGAAAAGAAAAAGAAAAGAAAAGAAAAGAAAAAGGAAAAAGAAAGGGAAAGTGAAATCGTAACATTACCCCCTCCTTAAGGATTGCGCCCACGCAATCATAAGGAGTTCACCTGGTTCCTCGCATTCCTCCAAATCTTCCAATTTCTCTCTAGCTTCTCTAGATAGTCTCTCTCGAACTTCCCATCTTCCCAACCAAATAGACGTCGTGGTACCTTAGGTTCTGTATGATTTTCGTAGCACTTAAACTCAAAATGTCTAAGCGCTAATGGACGAGGTGCTGCGGGAAAGTGCTGATGGAAGGACTTGACCTTCGCTTGAGCGTTTTCCAGATCGGCCGCTGGTTGCCACGTGTTCTCTTCTATCGGGTATAAAATATACTTTCTTAGTCAAGTGATCGACTACCACCATAATCATGTCAAATCCCCGAGACTCCGGTAATGGCCCTATAAAATCTATCGACACGGTATGCCAGGGTTCGGGGGGTATGTCGTTGGGATGGAGGGGTGCATTTCTCTTTTGTCGATTTGGTTCATTAATCGCACATCCCTCGCATCCTTTGACATATCTTTCCACATCCGACTTCATATTAGGCCACCAGTAGTTGCGAGTGATGAATTCTATTGTTTTCGCTACTCCTGGATGGCCTTTGGTTGCCCAGCTGTGACATACCATGATAATGAAGTCTCTTATTTCCCTGTTAATCGGTACATAGATCCTATTCTGCCAGTAAACAAATCCATTTTCCATCCGATATTCCGGATCTTTCCTGTTAAGCGCATCCGCGACTTGTTTATCCCAAAATCGCTTAGGTATTTTAGCGATTTTGTCTTCAGTTTCTCCTAGTGCTCGGTCATCGTCGTATATTCTGATGAACAAATGATCTTTCAAAAGAATAACGTCTTTGTTATCGTTTTCGCCTTTTTCATGACTGGCTCTTCGGGATAATAAGTCGGGTTTAGTGTTCACTTTTCCAGGTCGGTGTTTAATAATGAATTTGTAACCTTGGAGATCTGTCACCCATCGAGCTTGGCGACGGTTCAGGTTTTGTGGTTTTCTGAAGTACGTCAGATTTTGGTGGTCTGTAAGTACTTCGATTTCCTTTTCCGCGCCTTTAAGATATTGGGACCATTCGTAGAAACAAGTCATCACTGCGAGCATTTCTTTATCGTAAATTTCATAATTACGCTTGGCTTCGTTAAGTGAGTGAGACATATAAGCTACCGGTCGCCAAGTATTATCGCTCTGTATCTGTGACAAAATTCCTCCAATGGCAAAATCTGACGCATCGGACTCGATACAAAACTGTGCAGATGTATTTGGGATTACTAATATGGGTTGAGTTGAAACTCGTTGTTTAAGACCGTTGAATGCCTGTTCTTGGTCGTTTCCCCATTGCCAATCGACTTTACCAGTGAGTTTGGTAAGAGGTTTTGCTATTCGAGCAAATCCTTCGATAAATCGTCGATAAAAGTTACAAAATCCCAAAAATTGTTGCACTTCTCGTTTACAAGTCGGTGCGGGCCATTCCATTACACCTTTTACCTTAACAGGGTCCATTCGTATGGAGTTAGCAGATATAATCAATCCGAGGAACTCTATTTCAGTTCTTTCGAATTGACATTTTTCCGGCTTAAGTGACAATTGGTGTTGTTCCAATTTAGCCAGTACCTGCATTACTCGCTTTGCATGTTCTTGGAGGGTCTTAGTGAAGATAAGGATGTTGTCCATATATACGCTCATCCATCCTTCCGCTATCTCATTCCGAAAAATGTCGTTCATCATTGTTTGGAATGTAGCGGGTGAGTTCGTAAGCCCAAAGAACATAACTAATGGTTCGAATAACCCCCGATTGGTCCTAAAAGCAGCCTTCCATTCATCTCCCTCTTTGATCCTTATGTTATTATAACCCCATCAAATATCCATTTTCGAGAAATATTTCGCCTCTGATAGTCGGTCAATCAGTTCACTAATCAGAGGGAGAGGATATCGATTTTTGATGGTCATCTGATTTAATTTTCGGTAGTCTTGTACTGGACGTAAGGATCCGTCTTTCTTTTTAATAAAGAAAAAGGGGGACGCCATGGGAGATTTGCTTGGTTGAATGCATCCAGTCTCTAAATTCTCTTTAAGGAAGTTGTCGAGTTGTTTCTGTTCTGCCGGATTTATGGGATAGATTTTGCAATCTAGAGGTTTTGACCCAGGGATCAATTCTATGGCGTGATCCCAAGGTCTTCTTGGCGGCAGTTGATCAAACGTTTTCTTCTCGAAGACTTTCTTAAACGGCGAGCAGTACGAAGGCAGTTTAGCGTTGAGCTCTTGTGTTGTCTGTGGTGTATAAGCTTGTTCGGCTAACTGTCCTGCTTTCGACTGATAAGATCTGAGACGCAATTCTTCTTGACCAATTTGAACAGCTAAAAGGTGGTCTCCGTCCTCCATTTCATCCCAGTCTCGAATATCCAGTACCTCCTCTTCTGGACTATTCACATTACTCCCTTTCTGACATGTACCTGGGCATCTCGAGAATTCCAACGTTGCGTTCTTCCAGTCAATCTTGGGATTATGATATCTTAACCAGTCATGACCAAGAAAGATTTCGTTTTTACTTATATTTGCAATGCTGAAATCCATGAGTTCAGTATGATCACCGATTTTGACCCTTAATTGTATTTTGTGCATTAATGAACCAATGTTATTTTTGGTTCCATCCGCATTATATACAGGTATTGGTCATGGTAATGGTATCATGTTTAATCGGTGTTTCTGTATGAACTCTTGGTTAACGCAAGATCCGGTACATCTGCTATCCAACAGCACTTTTACTTCAAACGATTCGAGAGTGTCTGTAGTGGAAATGACGCATTTAATGTCCATTTGATTGGTTCCAGTGGTGCGAACCACTGTTGGTTTTTGTTTTAATTCGTAAATTGCCATTAATGCGTCTTGTTCACTCATATGATTCAGTTCATTTATGAGTGAGTCCGTGACCTCATCGATTCGATTGTTGTGAGCATACTGTTGGAGTGTTCTCAACGCTTCCTCACTGCTTTCACTCCAAATCCGCCTGGTTACCCAGGGACCAGTCCATGTTCGTAATCCGTTTTTGTGGTTTTTTAGGGGTTCGCTCCGAATTGCATGTACAAGTTTATGATTGTCATTCAGAATGTAGTCAATACATATCTTACTATCTGTACAACTATTGCTCGTGGCCATTGAGTTGGAGCCGCTCACTGGCCGAATTGAAAACCCTGTGGTTGAAATGGACCAGGTTGTGCTGGGATAACCGTAGCGGTGGTCGCCGGTGTTGCCACCGGGACCTCTTCTATCCGGGCTACACTCCCTCCCGGTTGTACTCCACCACCCATCATTCTCCATAACTCATTGCGGTCCTCATCGGTACTGCTATTCCAGGCGCTCATAAGCCGGGTTTGTTGTTGTCGGGGATTCGGGCATACTCGGGCCATGTGGCCGGTTTGGCCGCAGTTGTAACAACGTATCGGTCCTCGGTTTCTGTCCACCTGCATTGCGTTAGGATCTCGCTGTACAGGTGGTGCCGGGGGTCTCCACTGCTGTTGTTGGGGACGATTAACCGTTGGAGTCCAGTTCCGTTGAGTTTGGGTATTTTGACCTTGGCGTTGAGTATTCCCTTGTTGATTGGTTCGTGACGTTGAACCGGCCTGAGCACCTGTGCTACTGCCTCCACGCGTAGCGAACAATTTCCTTTCAGCTACCGCCTGCCTCCACTGGCGGTCTAATCGTATAACCAGCTCATACCACTTCTCTAATGTCTCCGGTAATTCGGGGACTGCCATACACTTATCCAATAGCGGCGAATTTAAGGATCGCTTAAATTCGTGGATGCCCGCTATCTCGCCGTAACCAGACCACATGTAGCTCTGTTTGAAGAGCTGAACGTGCTCTTCCGCCGATTTAGACCCTTGTTTGAGTGTCGTTATCTCTTGTATGGCGGTTGCCTGTTTATTCGGGTCTCCAAAGGCTTTATAAATGTCGCGGTAGAGTAGTTCGATTTGGTCGGTCTCAGTGGATAATTCGTATTGAGTGTGAAATTCGGGTGTGGACATGTAGACTAAGAAGTGATCTCGGAAGAGTTGGGCCATACCGGTCTGCATATACCCTAAAACCCAAGTAATTTTGATCCTTAACGTAGGGAATTCCTGCGGTTTCGCGGTCATGTATAATCGGCAGCTATTGATAAATCCTTCGCAGGTGGTCATGGCTCCATCATAAATGGGTGGGAGAGCCATTTTGGGACCGCGAGGGGTAGAACCGGTGTTAGACTGGGGATTTTGGTTCTGGAGCTGTTGGATGATCGTGTTTTGCTGGTGTACCGTGTTTTGGAGAGCCGCTACGCTGTTCATAAGTTGTTGGATTTGCACCAACGCCTGTTCTATGGACCAATCCGGTTCTTCCGAACCACCTCCTGCTCCACCGACCATCATTCGAAATGGATAGAAAAAGATGCGGAACAAATAGTAAAACGGAAGTAGAGAATAGAGGAGGGGATCCATGTTGGATAAAGATCAGTGATGAGGGGTGATAAGGGAGTTTGGTTGGGTTTTTATAAGGGGGACTAGTAGAACCTTGAGGCGGGCACGCGACCCTAGTCAGCCTCTTAGGTAATCAATGGGATAGTGGAAGGGGAAGGAAACAGCCTCCGCGATCGATGGCACCTTTGGGTGGCAAGCGAACGATTACTGAATCGAAGGGGGTACCAACACAAGGGTACGCCTCTGTCTAGATCCAACTGTTACTCCGTGAGTCACTTCAGTCTATCTCCACTGACAGTGACGGGACATGTTTGAAGGGCACGCGGGGCTACGAGTGGTCGCAGATCCTGTGAGTAGGATACGGTCGTTGGAGCCTGTGACTAGGCTAACGAAAAAAGGGATGCTGCGGTTGCAGGACACCCTCCGGACCTACGATATGTGAAAAGGGGGAGGACAAGCGTCCTTTGGAAGTGGTAGAAAAAGAGAAAAATGAGTCTCGCTCGGAGGAGACGGTCGCGACAGGTGAGTACGGAAGCTCTTTGATTATGTTAGAACCTCACGATATAACCTATAACCGTGATCCCACAAATCCCTCAGGCGTCGCTCCAGTAGTTGCGAAGAGAAACAGATGAAAAGCGAGACTCTATTTGAAGTTATACGTAGGATAACTATCAAAGAGCTAAAGAGTAAATAAACTACAACAATAGTGTTAAGTACGAACAAAAGGTAAAAAGAATGCCTTAGGGTTGAATTGAACCCAAGACCTCTGAACGGTAAAGAAGGAAAAGGCGCGCGCTAATGAAAGCGCTAAAAGAGGCGCGCGCTTAGACAGGCGCTATGATGAGCGTGCGTCTAAGTGGGCGTCTATTGCATGAATGGTAGGAAAAGAAAAAGAAAAGAAAAGAAAAGAAAAAGGAAAAAGAAAGGGAAAGTGAAATCGTAACAGTATACATGGCTATCGCGAGGGTGATCTGGAGCTACGGCTTCCAATTGTGGTATCAACATAATGGATTTGGGGTCAAAAAATTGGTTGACAAATGCCACAAGACTCAAAACACGGCAAACAGATGGATCACAGGCACCTTCAAAACAACACCTGTCAAAAGTCTGGATCTCATGTCTTCCATCCCTCCGGTCATGATTTGGCTGAACAAGAGCTTGAGTAACGCCACCCTTTGGACAGCAACGCTGCCAACATCAAGAGCCATTCAGCACTCAATCAAACATGATGGGTCACACTCATACAACCTCTTGTACACCAAGTCCAAAAGAAGACCAAAACTGACCATCCTTCACAACACCAAGGAGATCCAGATCTCCCCCAGATACATGATGCTCCACCTGTCTCACATCAAGGGTGCATGGACAATCAACATATTTGAGGATCGGATCTCCTGGGACCATCCTGTCCCTCCGAAGAAGACAGACAAAAATTTGTATGACAAATGGATGACCAAATGCATACAGGATGTAAACTGAAATGCTGAAACTGCGGATTATGCAATTTTCACAGACAGCAGCCATGACCCTGCCATGGACAAAGCAACAGCATCGGTTGTCCTCACCAAACATGGCCACCAAATCCAAACATGGTACAAAGGAGTCGCGAGTACAAATAGTACAGAAAGTGAGTGTTAGAAGCTCATGAATACTACCACTGCCGCGATCCAACTCTACTCAGGTGTCACTCCAAGTCTTGATGGCGAGTAAAAGAGGAGAAAGAGGAGAATACGATTGAGCACAGTAGTTACTCGTTGAGAGAAACTATCTAAGAGCTAAGGAACTAACTAAGACAAATAACGAATTAAAACAAAGGGCAAATAAAAGAAATGACCAAAGAGAGAATCGAACCAAGGACCTCTTGGGAGTGACCTGCGATGACCGAGGTTGATAAGATAAGATAGGGATTGGCACGTGCTTAGACAGGTGCTAATGCAAGTGCGCGTCTATATGAGCGTCAATAACGGATGGGGAGGAATGCAAGAAAAGATAAAGAAAAATGGAAAAAGTGAAAGTATAACATTACCCCCTCCTTAAGGATTGCTCCCACGCAATCATAAGGAGTTCACCTGAGCCTGTGCTCCTTTCCATACCCTCCAATTCCTTTCCAACTTCTCTAAATATTCTTTCTCAAACTTCCCATCTTCCCATCCAAATAAATGGCGAGGTACCTGTGGTTCGGTGTGATTTTCATATCGTTTAAACTCGAAATGTCGTAGTGATATGGGGCGAGGTGCAGCGGGGAATTTCTCATGGAAGGACTTGACCTTCTCTGGTGCGTTCTCTAAATCGGTCACTGGTTGCCACGTATTTTCTTCCATCAGGTATCTGAGCCATTTAACCAAATATTCTAACCTACCACCTCTTCTTACACGACTGTCTAGGATTTCTTCCACCTCGTATTCTTCATTACCACTTACTAGTTCAGGGGGAGGGCGGGAATTTGCGGTTTGACCAGGAGATGTTGGTTGTACGTATGGCTTGAGATGCGATTCATTAAATACATCGTGTATTTTCCAAGAATCGGGCAAATCCAGCCTATAAGCCAAGGCTCCAACTTTCTCCTTGATCGTAAAAGGTCCTACGTATTTTGCACCTAGTTTTCTGGAGGGTAAATTAATGTTTAAGTTTGACCCGTCCAATAAAACTTTAGATCCAGGGGTATACTCGATTGCCACCTGTTTTCGTTTATCATAGGCTTTTTTCATTTGTATATTAGCCTTCTCAAGGGATTTTTTGGCGTTATCGAGTGCTTCCTTTGTTTTGTCAAGGAAGGAGTTTACTGAATTGTTTGTAGGTTTCTGTAGGGGTTCTATTCCAGTATAGGGATGGCGGCCATTGTTGAGCATAAATGGAGAGTATCCGGTGCTTCGATGACTTTGATTATTGTGACAAAACTGGGCTATTGCTAGCCAATCTGCCCAGTCATCTTGTTGATTATTGATATAAAATTGAAGGTATTCAATAAGCTCCTGATTCACTCTTTCGGTTTGACCGTCCGTTTGTGGGTGATAAGCTGTGGAATAGTTCCCTTGAATTCCTAGAACCTTATACATTTCCCACATAAATCCTGACACGAATTGAGGGCCATGGTCACTAATGATTTTTCTCGGGAGGCCGTGTTCTTTAAAGATGACATCTCAATAAAGAGTGGCTGTTCCCAGACTTGTGATGTTGGCATTTGTAGGTATAAAGTATGCCTTCTTAGTGAGCCAGTCGACCACCACCATAATTGTGTCATATCCCTTAGATTCTGGAAGCGGGCCTATAAAATCTATGGAGATGGTGTGCCAGGGTTCCGGTGGAATTTTGTTAGGATGGAGGGGCGCTTTTTTCTTTTGTTGATCGGGTTTATTTGTCACGCATCCTTCACATCCTTTGACGTATTGTTCTACATCTGACTTCATATTCGGCCACCAGTAGTTTTGGGTAATGAATTCAATAGTTTTTGTTACCCTGGGGTGACCCTTTGTTGCCCAGCTATGGCAGATCATGATAATGAAGTCACGGATTTCCCTGTTGGTCAGCACGTAGATCCTCTTTTGCCAGTAGACTAGTCCATCTTTGACCTGGTAATCTGGATCTTTGCGATAGATTGTGTCCTGTACCTGTTTATCCCAAAATTGCTTGGGTAGTTTAGCGATTTTATCTTCTGTTTCAGCTAGGGCTCTGTCATCATCGTAAATTCGAATGAACAAATGTTCTTTCAGTAGGATGACATTTTGATTGTTGTTGTCTCCCTTCGCATGTCCAGCGCGTTGCAATAACAGGTCAGGTTTGGTGTTCGCTTTCCCAGGTCGATGTTTGATGATGAATCTATAATCCTGGAGGTCTGTCACCCATCGAGCTTGGCGGCAGTTGAGATTCTGTGGTTTTCTGAAGTATGTCAGATTCTGGTGATCTGTCAATACTTCAATCTCCTTTTCCACTCCTTTGAGATAGTGGGACCATTCATAAAAACATGTCATGACTGCAAGCATTTCTTTATCGTAAATCTCATAGTTTCACTCTGCATCATTTAATGCATGGGACATGTAGGCCACTGGTCTCCAGGTACTGTCGCTCTGTTGTTGAGACAGAATTCCTCCAAGGGCAAAGTCTGAGGCATCCGACTCAATTTGGAACTGATCAGTTGTATTTGGGATTACAAGGATTGGCTGGGTGGTTACTCTTTGTTTAAGACCATTGAAGGCGTACTGTTGGTCTTTTCCCCATTGCCAGTCTATTTTACTGGTTAGTTTTGTAAGTGGTTTAGCGATTCTGGCAAATCCTTCAATAAACCTTCGGTAAAAATTACAAAATCCCAGAAACTGTTGTAGTTCTCATTTACAAGTCAGGGTAGGCCATTCCACTACTCCCTTCACCTTAATAGGATCCATTCAAATCGTATTTTCAGAGATGATCAACCCGAGAAATTTGATCTCTGTTTTCTTGAATTGGCACTTTTCTGGTTTAAGCGATAATTGATGTTTTTCTAATTTCGCCAACACCTGTGCTACTCTCCATGCATGTTCTTCGAGGGTTTTGGTGAAAATGAGGATATCATCCATGTATACACTCATCCACCCTTCGGCTATCTCATTTCTGAAAATATCGTTCATCATAGTTTGAAATGTAGCTGGTGAATTTGTCAACCTGAAGAACATGACTAACGGTTCAAAGAGTCCTCGATTGGTTCAGAAGGCCGCCTTCCACTCATCTCCTTCTTTGATCCTTATATTATTATAGCCCCATCGAATGTCCATTTTTGAAAAATACTTTGCCTCTGATAAGCGATCAATAAGTTTGCTAATGAGAGGCAAGGGGTATCGATTTTTTATGGTCATTTGATTTACTGTAGTTTTCGATAGTCTTGGACTGTAAGGGATGTCTATCTCAGTGCTCAGGCAGTAAGCCGAAGACCAAGTATAGGACTCTCAATGAGAGCGGCAATGGTGAGATGACCACCACTTAGATTAGATATAGATATGTCTGGTCACTAGGTAGAGCGATGCTCTAGGTAGTTCCTCAGACAATGAGAGTGAGGTGAGAGTAAAGGATACTTGTATTGAAAGCCTAGGGAATCCTAGGCGAGTAGCTACTGTTTATATACATAAAGTGGTAGCTAAGGCAAACTAGAATAAGGCAATGAAACAAGTAAGAAGATAAAGATAGCTACTACTTGTAACCAGATGAGTAAGTAGCTCGGTGGGGATGAGTAAGGATGCTTGGGGACCAGAGTAGCCCGAGGCAATAGTCAGTGATGTTGACTACAGATGAAACACTGTCCATAAAGGCAGTAAAGGTGAGTATTCGCAAACGGGTAAATAAAGGTAAACAAGAAAACGTCGAAACGTCGAAAATAGGGGCTGCATAGTAAGAGGAGCGCTTAGGGGTTGAACCTTGAGCGCTGAAGGCTGGAGGGCGTAACAAGTATTGTTGGAGGGTTCTCACAGCCTCCTCTTTGTTCTCACTCCATATTCGCCTGGTTACCCAGGGACCAGTCCATGTTCTTAGCCCTTTATTTTTGGTTCTCAATGGTTCGCTTCTGATGACATTTACAAATTGTTTATTGTCTTCCAAGATGTAATCTATACAAATAGGACTGTTGGTAAAGGAGATGTCTAAAGCCGCTGAGTCGAAGCTACTCATTGGCCAAACTGAAAACCCGAGGGTGTGTAAGGTTGAACTGGGGGAGGAGCAGCCGCTGCTGCGACCGGAGCTACAGCTGGGACTTCTTCGATGCGAGCCACACCACCACTCGCCTGCTGACCGCTGCCTACTACCATCCTCCACAACTCATCTCTCTCTTCATTCGTTCCGCCATTCCATGCATTTATCAATCGTGTTTGTTGCTGGCATGGGTTCGGGCAAACTCTAGCCATATGTCCAGTTTGCCTGCAGTTGTAACAATGGAGAGGTCCTCGGTTTCTGTCCACCTGCATGGCATTGGGATCCCTTGCGGCAGGTTGCACGGGGGATCTCCACTGCTGTTGTTGGGGACGGTTTACTGGTGGTGTCCAGTTTCGCTGAGGTTGGGGATTGTTAGAACCTCACTGAATAACCAATACCACGGTCCCACACTACTCAGGCATCACTCCAGATACTTGAAGACGAGGAAGGAAAAGAGGAAACGAGACTCTATTGAAGTTATACAGTAGGATAACTATCAAAGAGCTAAGGAAATAACAAACTACAACAACCGAATTATATACGAACAAAAGAATAAAAGAATGGCTTGGGGCTGAATTGAACCCAAGACCTCTGAGAATGAAAGGAAGAAAGGCGCGTGCTAAAACAAGTGCTAAAAGAGAGATGTGCGTTTAGACAGGCGCTACAATGAGCGCGCGTCTAATGGGCGTCAATAACGGGGAATGAAGGAAAAGAAAAGAAAAGAAAAGAAGAGAGAAAAGAATAAAGAACAAAGAAATAAAAGGTTCTGACAGGGATTTTGACCTTGTCGTTGTACATTTCCTTGTTGACCGGTATGTGACATAGTACCAGTTTGCGTGCCAGTACTGCTACTTCCTCTTGCAGTAAACAGCTTCCTTTCCGCCACTGCCTGTCTCCATTGGCAGTCTAACCTGATCACGAGATCGTACCATTTATTGAGGGTAACGGGGAGTTCAGGCATGGCCATGCATTTGTTGAGGAGGGGAGTGTTTAAGGACCATTTGAATTCATGAATTCCTGCCACTTCACCGTATCCCGATCTCATAAAGCTTTGTTTGAAGAGCTGAACATGCTCTTCTCCAGACCACGATCCTTGTTTAATCGTCGTAATTTCCTGGATTGCTGTGGCCTGTTTGTTGGGGTCACCAAACACTTTATAGATATCGCGGTACAATAGTTCAATTTGATCTGGTTCATTTGATTCCTCGTACTGGGTATGAAACTCCGGGGTAGCCATGTAAACCAGGAAGTGATCACAGAATAATTGGGCCATGCCTATTTGCATGAATCCCAATACCCAAGTGATCTTGATTCAGAGACTAGGGAATTCCTGTGGTTTTGCTGACATATAGAGTCGGCAGCTATTAATGAATCCCTCGCATGTAGTCATAGCACCGTCATAGATAGGTGGTGTAGCCATTTTGGGTCCTCTAGGTATCGATGTCTGGCCGGGCGTTTGAACTGCAGCTTGTGCTTGTAGATGCGCAATTGTTTGCCCTTGTTGGGCAATCGTATGCTGAAGGTTGTTAACAGCTCCAAGGAGCTGTTGTATCTGTTCGAGTGCCTGGTCCAAGGACCAATCAGGTTCAGCGGTACCACCGGTACCACCTCCAACCATCATCCAGAATGGGAAAAGGATGATACAGAAAAAATAGTAGAACGGGAGGAGGGTGTAAATGAGAGGATCCATGTTAATTGATAAAAGATGGAGGGATTGATAAGGGAGTTGTCAGTAGTACCTTGCTACAGGCGCACGACCCTGACGTGTAGCTTAGGTAAGAGATGGGGGAGTGATAAGAAAAGGCCTCCGCGATCGATGGCGCACTAGGCAGCGAACGAGCAGTTGCTGAGTCGATGGGGGTAGGTCACAAGCCTACGCCTCTGCACAAGATCCCTCGGTTCTCCGTGAGTAATACCATTCTATCTCCAATGGCTATTACGAGTGGGTCGATGGGCACGCTGTGCATGATTGGTCATAGAGCCTGTGATTAGGCTGGATTGATGGCGCCTGTGATTAGGCGTACAAATGGGGTGGATTCTGCGGTTGCAGAATACTCCGGATCTGAGGTATGAAACGGGGAGCGCAAGCGCACTTTGGAGGTGAAAAGTTTTAGAAAAATGAGTCTTGGGAGAGGAGATGGGTGACGAGTGAGGATTGCAAGCTCTTAGATTATGTTAGAAGCTCACGAATACTACCACTGCCGTGATCCAACTCTACTCAGGCGTCACTCCAAGTCTTGACGGCAAGTAAAAGAGGAGAAAGAGGAGAATATGATTGAGCATGGTAGTTACTCGTTGAGAGAAACTATCTAAGAGCTAAGGAACTAACTAAGACAAATAATGAATTAAAACAAAGGGCAAATAAAAGAAATGACCAAAGAGAGAATCGAACCAAGGACCTCTTGGGAGTGACCCGCGATGACCGAGGTTGATAAGATAAGATAGGGATTGGCACACGCTTAGACAGGTGCTAATGCAAGCGCACATCTATATGAGCGTCAATAACAGATGGGGAGGAATGCAAGAAAAGATAAAGAAAAATGGAAAAAGTGAAAGTATAACAGTGAGGTCCAAGCACTACAACAGGCAATTTGCCTTCTCCTCCCTTTTTCCTTGACCTCATCTCCCTCATCTGGCCTGATGGGTCAGGTAGTCTTATACACAGACTCCCAATCAGCAATTGACCTCTTCCTCAGCATGAGGAGTCATGACCAGATGAGTTCAGCGGCTGCATCAGCACAATTACAATGATGGCTGCAAAACAACCCACAGAACCACCTATCCGTCAGGTGGTGCCCAGGCCATAGGGGAATTCCCCACAACATCACAGCCAATCATCTAACTCGTAAACCCACAACCACAATACTAGACCCCTCATCCCCAACTTTCATCAGAAGATCTCACCAGCGACTCTACATGGACAGCTGGAAACAACACCTCACACTGCCCTTTGGTTCCACATGGCTACCAATCAAAATGGGACGAGGAGCAGGGGTAACTACAACATGGAAACAGTGGGGGGCCCTCTGTGGGGACACCATTGAAACATACATGAGGCTCACCATGTAAGGGACGTCTATCTCAGTGCTCAGGCAGTAAGCTGAAGACCAAGTATAGGACTCTCAATGGGAGTGGCAATGGTGAAATGACCACCACTTAGATTAGATATAGATATGTCTGGTCACTAGGTAGAGCGACACTCTAGGTAGTTCCTCAGACAGTGAGAGCGAGGTGAGAGTGGAGAAGATACTTGTATTGAAAGCCTAGGGAATCCTAGGTGAGTAGCTACTGTTTATATACATAAAGTGGTAGCTAAGGCAAACTAGAATAAGGCAATGAAACAAGTAAGAAGATAAAGATAGCTACTACTTGTAACCAGATGAGTAAGTAGCTCAATGGGGATGAGTAAGGATGCTTGGGGACCAGAGTAGCCTGAAGCAATAGTCAGCGATGTTGACTACAGATGAAACACTGTCCATAGAGGCAGTAAAGGTGAGTATTCACAAAAGGATAAATAAAGGTAAACAGAGAAGCGTCGAAACGTCGAAAATAGGGGCTGCATAGTAAGAGGGGCGCTTAGGGGTTGAACCTTGAGCGCTGAAGGTTGGAGGGCATAACACACCAGAGCCCTTACAAATCACACACCCACTGCCGAATACACAGCAAGATTCCATCTGAGCAAGAACTCCCAGGCATGTGCCCCTTGCGCTGACAGAGAAGACTCCACAGCTACTCATGAGCATATTTTTACTTACTGCACTGACTATGTACATAGACTACCACCTATACCACAACTACTGCGGAAACACTCCACCACAAAACTCATCATTGAGTTCCTTTGCAACAACCCAAAAGCATTCACCTTCGAATGCTTGATCATGGATGAAGACAAGGATAAGGGTGCACCATCAGTGCAACCCACCTCTCTTCTCAACATATAAAATTTTTCAACCTTCCTCTTTGCGAGGAAACATTACATATAGTAGCGATGTAGTTCACCTCATGTATAGTACAAACCAAATACTACTATTAAAAAAAAAAAAAATAGTTCCCCGTAATACCTAGGACCTTATATAATTCCCTCATAAATCCCAATACAAATTGGGGTCTGCAGTCACTTATCACTTTCTTGGGTAGGCTGTGTTCTTTGAATATATGATCTCAATATAGGGTTGCTACTCCAAGTGAAGTGATTGTAGTGTTAGTTGGTAGGTAGTAAGCCTTTTTGGTGAATTGGTCTACTACCACCAAGATTGTGTCGTACCCCTTTGATTCAGGTAATGGCCTGATAAGGTCCATGCTAACCATGTGCCAAGGTTCAGGTGGTATTTCATTTGGGTGGAGTGGTGCGGCTTTCTTCTGACAATTTGGTTTATTTCTCACACATTTATCACACCTTTGGATGTAGTCTTTGATGTCAGTTTGCATGTTGGGCCACCAATAATTTCTGGTAATAAATTCCAGAGTTTTGGTGACACCTGCATGTCCAGCCATTGGTAAATAATGGAAGACTTTGATTATTGACCCCCTGATTTTCTTGTCCACTGGTACATAAACCCTGCCTTTCCAGAATACAATTCCATCTTGCACAGCATACTCAGATGATTTCTGTTGAAGCCCTTCGATTACTTGTCTGTCCCATTGTCTTTTGTTAATCTTCAATATTTTTTGTTCTATTTCATTTAATATTCTATCATCATCGAAGATTTGGACAAACAGATCATCTCTCAAAAGGATAACATTCTCATTGTCATTTAGTCCTTTTGAATGACCAGCTTGTCTTGAGAGAAGATCTGGTTTAGTATTGGCTTTCCCAGGCCTGTGCTTGATGATGAAGTTGTACTCCTGGAGGTCCAAAACCCAGTGAGCTTGACAGTGGTTCAGATTCTGAGGTTTTCTGAAATAAGTGAGGTTTTGATGATCAGTTAATACCTTGATCTGTTGTTTGGCACCTTTTAAATATTGTGACCATTCATAGAATGCTGTCATAACTGCAAGCATCTCTTTGTCATAGATCTCATAGTTTCATTCTGTGTCACTCAGTGAATGAGACATATAGGCCACAGGCTGCCATAAACCATCTTCTTGCTGCTGAGAAGGGATTGCTCCTAAGGCAAAATCAGATGCATCTGTTTCTACTCAGAATTGTCCTTCTGAATTGGGGATTGCGAGGATTGGTTGACTTGTGATTTTATTTTTTAATGCTTTAAATGCATCTGTCTGTGTTTGTCCCCAAATCCAGTTGGTCTTTCTGGTTAGAATAGTAAGCAGTTTGGCAAGTTTCGCGAATCCCTCAATGAAGTGTCTGTAGAAATTACAGAAGCCAAGGAATTGTTGAACTTCCTGCTTACAGGTGGGCATCAGCCATTCTGTTACACCTTTGACCTTAATCGGGTCCATTTGAAGTGTATTTCACAAGATAATCAGCCCCAGAAATTCGATTTCTGTTTGTTCAAATTGGCATTTTTCTGGTTTTAATGACAATTTATGCTGTTCAAGCTTGGCCAATACCTGCACTATGCATTTCTGGTGTTCTTCAATATCCTTGGTAAATACGAGGATGTCATCCATATAAATGACCATCCAACCTTCAGCAATTTCAGTTCAAAATATATCATTCATCATGGTTTGGAATTGTTACAATCTTTTTAATCTTTCTTTTCTTTTCCTTTTTCTTTTCTTTCCTTTTCATCAGATGCCCATTTAGATGCACGCCTTCATAGACGCCAGTTTAGACACACACCTCTTTCAGTGCCTCTCCTTTTATTCTTCAAAGGTTCTTGGTTTGATCCAACCAAAGGCCTTTCTTTTCTTTTAATTGTACTTAAGACTGTTGTAGGTGGTTATTTGTTCCCTAGCTCTTAGATAGTTTCTCTCACTGAGTAACTACCGAGTTCAATATATCTTCTTCTCTACCTCTTCTCCTCTTCTCTTTCTCACCATCAACTATTGGAGTGATGCCTGAGAAGTGTTGGATTGCGGAATTGGTAGTTTTTAGTGAGCTTCTAACAGGAATGTTGCTGGAGAGTTGGTTAGACCAAAGAACATTACCAGTGGTTTGAATAGACCTTGATTTGTCCTGAATGCAGCCTTCCATTTGTCACCTTCTTTAAGCCGGATATTGTTATACCCCCAGTGAATGTCCATCTTAGAGAAGTATTTTGCTTTGGACAATTTATCTATCAATTTGCTGATAAGGGGCAGTGGGTACCAGTTCTTTATGGTCATCTCATTTAGCTTTCTATAGTCCTGAACTGGACATAGAGAGCCATCTTTCTTCTTGATGAAGAAGAAAGGTGAGGCCATTGGTGACTTACTGGGCTGAATTCAACCAGATTCCAGGTTTTCTTGAAGGAATTCATCCAATTGCTGCTGTTCCTCAATGTTTAGAGGATATATTTTACAGTCAAGCAGCTTTGCATTGGGGATTAATTCTATAGCATGATCCCAAGGATGCCTTGGAGGTAATTCATTGAATGTTTCCTTTTCAAAAACCTTGCAATAGGGAAGACAATAAGAGGGTATTTTATTATTCAAGTCTCAGCTGGTCTTTGGAACATAGGCTTGTTCCACTAACTGTCCTGCCTTAGACTGGTAAGCCCTATATCACATTTCTTCCAGTCCAATGTGGATGGCCAGTAATCAGTCTCCATCCTCTATCTCACTCCGGCTTTGGTATTCCAGTTCATCTTCTGGTTCCTCCACTTCAGAACTCATCTGGCATACACCTGGGCATCATGTAAATTCAACCTTAGCTTCTTTCCAGTCAACTTTGGGGTTATGATATTTCAACCAATCAAAGCCAAGGAATATTTTGTTTTTACTAAGGTTTGAGACACCAAAATCCATCACCTCTTCATGTGTACCAATTTTCATTCTCAGTTTTACAGTATGCATCAGGGATCCTCCAATATTTAGGGTTCCATCTGCATTGTAAACTGGTATAGGTTGGGGTAATGGTTGAGTATTGATTTGATGCCATTCTATAAATTCCGAATTTACACAAGACCCTGTGCAGCCACTGTCTAACAACGCTTTTACTCTAAAGGTCTCAAATGTATTGGTAGTGGATACTATGCAAGGAATATCAATCTGGTTGGTGCCATTGACTTGGATGACTGTAGGCTTTTCCTTCAATTGATAAATCGCTTGAAGGGCATCTTTTTCTGATAATGTGTTAAGTTCATGTACCAGTTCATTTGAGATTTCCAATATCCTCTTATTATGAGCATATTGAATTAGGGTGCGAACCCCTTCTTCAATATGTTCATTCCAAATACATCTAAGTACCCAAGTGTAAGGGACGTCTATCTCAGTGCTCAGGCAGTAAGCCAAAGACCAAGTATAGGACTCTCAAGGGAAGCGGCAATGGCGAGGTGACCACCACTTAGATAAGATATAGATATGTCTGATCACTAGGTAGAGTGGCACTCTAGGTAGATCTTCAGACAATGAGGGTGAAGTGAGAGTGGAAGAATACTTGTATTGAAAGCCTAGGGAATCCTAGGCAAGTAGCTACTGTTTATATACATATAATGGTAGCTAAGGTGAACTAAAGTAACTAGATGAAACAAGTAAGAGAGTAAGAATAGCTACTACTGGTAACCAGATGAATAAGTAGCTCGGTGAGGCAATGAGTAAGGATGCTGGGGACCAGAGTAGCCCAAAGCAATAGTCAGCGATGTTGACTACAAGTGAAACACTGTCCAGAGAGGCAGTAAAAGTGAGTATTCACAAAGGGATAAACAAAGGTAAACAGAAAGACATCGAAACGTCGAAAATAGGGGTTAGGGTGCTTAGGGGTTGAACCTTGAGCGCTGAAGGTTTGGAGGGTGTAACACCAAGGGCCAGTCCAAGTTCTCAATCTGAAGGTTTTTGTTCTGATGGGTTTGCTCCTTATTGCATGCATAAAATGTGTATTGTCTTGCAAAATATAATCTATATTTACACACAAGTCCACATATTTACATGAAGCACCCAGTGAGCCAGAGCTGTTCACTGAGTGGATTGAAAACCCTGTCGAGTGTTTGAACCTGACATGGAACTTGAGGCTAACTGCATTGCGTTTCCTCCCTGGGCATCATCCCCATTGCCGCTCTCCATCATCCTCCTCAACTCTTCATGTTCAGCATCAGTGCTGCTATTCCAGACTTCCACCAGTCTTGTCTGCTGGCGGCGGGGCTGAGTGCAGTTGTGCACAAAGTGACTGGCTTGGCCACAGTTGTAACAGTGCCTTTGAGATTGGTTGTGATCTACTTCCATCACATTTGGATCTCTATTCTGCCAGTTATTTCCAGCTGGGAGAGTAGGTGATTGAATCAGTTGTCGGGGTTGTTGAGTAGGTTGACTTTGTTTATGCACCATATTTGATCCCGAATCTCCTTTTCTGCTTCAAGCAGCAAAGACCTTTTTCTCAGCAATGGCCTGTCACCATTGCCTATCTAAGTGCACCACTAGGTCATACCATTTCTCCAATGTAACTGGGAGTTCAGGTACCACCATGATTTTATTGAGCAGGGGGGTGTTCAGGGACCTCTTAAACTCATGTATTCCCACTGTTTCCCCGTAACCAGACTGCATGTAGCATTGCTTAAACAATTGCACATGCTCCTCACCAGTCTTGGTACCCTGCTTGATTGTCATAATTTCCTGGATAGTGGCAGCCTGTTTATTCAGGTCACCAAAAGCCTTATAGATATCAGCATATAATAACTCAATGGGGTCTGGTTCAGTTGACTCCAGGTACTGTGTCCGGTATGCCTGAGAGTTCATGTACACCATGAACTGGTCTCTGAATAACTGGGCCATGGCTGACTGCATGAATCCCAACACCCACGTAATCTTCATTTGAAGATTGATGAACTCATGTGGTTTGGCCAATATATAGAGCTGGCAAGCATTGATAAATGCTTCACATGTCACCATTGATCCATCAAAGAGTGGCAGTGTTGCCATCTTTGGCCCTTGGGCAGGTTGTGAACCAGGAAGGGAGGAGGTTGATTTTGCAACTGAGTGATGGTTTGCTCTTGTTGCGCAATTGTTTGCTGGAGGTTATTTACCACACCAAGGAGTTGTTGAATCTGTGTGAAGGCCTGTTTGAGAGTCCAACCAGGTTTGGAGGTACCACCAGTACCTCCACCAACCATCATCCTGAGAGGGAAAAATACTATCTTAAAGAGATAGTAGAAAGGGAGTAATGTGTAGAGTAAAGGATTCATTTGTGAGAATGAGGGCAGAGGGTGGTAGAGGTGAGGTGTTTTGTGACTATTAGTACCTTGTGACAGGCACATGGCCCTAGTCTGTCACTTAGGTGATTTGATGGATAAGGATAAGGGAAGTCTTGAGGTCGAAGGCACACTGGGCGACAAACGAATGAGGACTTCTCTTGAAGTGGGTAGAAACATGAGTCTATGCCTCTGTTAAGTTCCAACATACTCTGTGAATTACTCTAGTCTATCTCCACTAGCAGTAATGGGACATGGTTGAAGAGTGGCACTGGGCAACTAGGAGTAGGTCATGGGAGCCTGTGATTAGGATATTGAAGTGTGGGATGCCACAGATGTGGGACACCCTCTGGAACTGAGTAGGAAAGGGGGAGAACAAGCATTCTTTGGAATGGAATTTGGATAAAATGTATGAGTCTCAAAAGAGATGTGTTACACCCTCCAACCTTCAGCACTCAAGGTTCAACCCCTAAGCACCCCTTTTACTATGCAGCCCCTATTTTCGACACTTTGATGTTTCCTTGTTTACCTTTGTTTATTCAAATGCGAATATTGGTTAACTTACTGACTTGGACAGTCGTTTCACCTACAGTCATACACTCTGACTACTACCTTGGGCTACTCTGGTCCCCAGGTGTCCTTATTCATCACCTTACCAATATTCTTACTCACATTACAACCAGAGATAGTCATCAACTATCTCTTACTTGTTTCACCCTACCATTTTAACTCTTCTT